>OU015533.1:19561077-19768577 GCA_907165065.1 Caprimulgus europaeus | reverse complement strand
AGTGTGCAAGGCCCATCCCCTCCTGGCCCCATGTGAAAGATGTGTGGGACCACAGATGGCCCCATTAGCCTCCTCTGTGGCCCTTCAGAGAGGAGGTGCTGACTGAGTTCGAGATTCGAGAACTGTCAAACTCATTTTACCCATTGCTTACTGGAGGATGTGACATCCGACTGGGGTCGGATGTGTGGGAGCAAGGGTAGTGTAGGTGTGTGTGGGTCTGGGCAGCTGCTCCTGATGGGGCAGCAGGTACCTCCTCTCTGACCCCATTCTGCTTACTGGAAGGGAACCAGCCGCTGCCTCCCCACGCTTGTTCTACCCACTCTACCAGTGCTGTCAGAGCTGGGAAAAGCACTAAATCTGGGACTCCCAGGCAGGGAAATGCAGATGGAGCACTTTTGTTGATTGGAAGGGAAGGAAATCTTGTGTTAATGACTGCAAAATGTAAAAAAAAGGAATCTGAAAGTTTCAATTAAAAGTGCATATACCAAATCATATAGCGATAAAGGAAACAATTTTTAATCTCTATTGGTATCAGTATGTTTTACTAAAATAGGAAAATTAATGTACATCTGGTGGGTTTGCTCCATTTGCAGGTATAAGAAATTAATGGGAAGTTAATAGCCTAAATAAGAGTAAAAAGTGTAGAATCATTGCTATTTTCAGCCTCAAACTCTCTTGGGGCCATTTTAAATACCCATGTGAAGTAGCAGACCCATGTCTCTTATTTATACCATTTTATCAACATAACTCATTTCAACTCAGTCTGGCTACTACAGAAATTTCCTGGAGTAACCGAAAATATATCTTGGCCTTTAGTTTTTAGATATAACTAGTTCATTAAATTATCCGAACTTACTTATAAATGCATGCCATTGTGTTCCAGCTAATACTTATCTTTTACCTTCACAAAATTAATTAATCTTCAAAGCAATAATTATTCCTGTAATAAAGCTATATTATTTTCTTTAGTTTATGGTTATGTATGCATAAATTAAATGAAAACAAACACTATTTGTTGTGATACTTCAGTATACAGTTACAAAGGTAGATTACTTTTCCAAGAAACCATACACCTGCATTTATTTAAAAAAATATATATTCACCAAATTTACAAACTAAGTGCTGCTTTTTGGTTTCTTTGTTTTGTTTAATCTTCATGTAAATTTTATTTATAATGAGTAGGTTGACTACTGCTCCAAAAAACCAATAGTAAACAATGAATTAATAAAACAAGGAGAAATAACTCCTGCTTATATATACCAAGCTAAATAATGTGATGTTTTCTTTTTTATTTTTAGATTAAAAGTTTTTTAAGATTAAATAAAACACTGAGCACTTTGCTTCTTATAATTAAACAGTCAACACTCTATTATACTTGGAGATTGACGTACTTGTGCCTGCAAACAGAACAGATTAATGTAATGTTTTGCTACCTTTGACCTTGTATCCTTGAGTCTCTTGATTCTGTGTCACCAAACATAGTACTGTAATAGAGTTGAGCTCTAGCTAATAGTGTGTGCTATTCTGACTGTCATGCTCCATCATTGTAACTTACTGCATGAGGTCCCCAAAGTAGCCTCAAACAGAGAGAGACGCAAAGTCACATCAACAAAACCTAAAAGTAAGCAGAAAAGACCTTAAAATGGAAATTCTTCATTCAGTTCATGCAAGAACAATCTGGCTGTGACTGCTGGTTATTCTGAAAACTCCAGTAAAGGAACATTTAAATGGACATATTGCTAAAAATCCACTGGCAAAAATCATTCAGAAAACATAGGCAAACTCCTGATTTGACTCATTATGCTGTTATGATTTCAGAATCAGGAGGTCAAAATGCCATTTCTTTGTTCTAATACATGGCCTCTAATACCACCTCTAATGACTGGCAAAGTACTTTCAAATGAGATATTTTCCATTACCTGATGCTTTCCCCCTAAGGGTAAACAGGGAGAAAGTCTTGAACAGTGGTTGAAGCCTCCTTGTGTCCAGTGTAGATCCTGAAGGTCTCCTACACTATGGATGGGGCAATGGGTGCCAAACAGAGGAGCTCCTGGGGACTCCAGCATGGTGAGAAGGCAGTTTTCTAAACTGAGAAGTAGGAAATACCAAAGATTTATAAACCTGACTGGAAAGGAGCCCTTGCTCCTGGGTGAGGTGGCTCAGCGATTCTTTCAAAGCTGCTCTAACCACTGCAAACAAAAGCCACCAAATGACCCCAGGGTTGCTCCCACTCCTTCCTGTCGAAACTGGGCTCCTTTCTATGAAATAGCTCTGATTATAAAGTCTGTTTGAGAGAGAAAATATGACTGACTCCATGATGGCCATCAGTTGGAAAGGGACCTGAGTTTAAGGGTTTCTAGTCAACACTTGGCATACCTTTAAGAAAGGTATGTAGAGAAACAACTATTTGGGATTTTTGTTACCTTGGGTCTGAAAGAGATGATGAGTAGCTTAATCATGTTTAGATAGTGGTCATATGTGCTCTGACTCTTGGGTTCTGTGAGCGACAAAGATGCATTTAGCATCTGACAAAGGCAGGTTAAAGAGGCACGTAAGCTTCTCCTTGTGAACCTACTCCTGTATGCCTCAGTTGTCCTCTTTGCAAAGTGGAATCAAGCCTAAGAAGTACTTTAAATTTTTTTAAGACCAAGAAAAGTCTGAAGATACAACATATAAAAACTTCAAAAAGTGAGGTACTTACTAAATCATTAACTATTCAGCAACATCAGTATTCGTGCACTGTTGTCTTACCAAGTCATATAGAAAAGGAATGTATGACTTTGCCTTTATGACAAATGCTTTTAAGTCTAATTCCCTCTTTTAATAGCCTGGGACTAGCTTTCTGAATTTCCAGTTGTGATTGAATTCTCCAAAGCTATTATTGCTGGAAACAAAAAGAAATTAGAGTTCTCAGTGACCATACACTCTGCTGTGCAGTCATTTAAAACGTAAAAAAAATAGAATATTTCAGAGTGAAAGGAAAAACTAAAAATGTTTGAAATCAAGTGTCCTTTTCAGTTTCAGTAGAAGATTATGAACTTTCTTCATAAAACATTTTTTAGCAGTGGCTTAATCTTTGGTTGCTTCCTTCTGCTTTGTTTGCAAGCTTTCCCTTTTCATACTTGAAACATCATTGTAAAAGCAGGTGTGAATGGTAGTGCTGTGGGGCATTTTTCCCTGTCGCCTGCTTCCTTGCCATGGTATGGGAACTGTTCCCAACAGCACGCTAGACTTTGCAGAGGTTGGCTGACTTCTTTGTGTCAGCATACCTGCACAGAGGTGTCCAGAAGATCATTTTTCTTGGCTTATGGGCCTGGGAGAGCCAAGCTGGTGGAGAAGCTCTGTTGACTTATGTTTATGCTTATACTGTGGGTTGTGTTGTCATATCTAAAATGGTTTTAATTTTGCAGGGCAGGCCAGATCTATACTTCTAAGATACATGTTCTATAAGTAACTCAAAAGGCTCATCCTACTGCCTTTGCTGTCACTGAGGTCTGTGCCCCAAAGTCCATTCCTGTGTGTAGCCATTCCAGTGAAAAGGCTGGGCGCACTGGATAATGATAATCTCCCTAACATAGCTTGTCCAAAGTCAGAGAGAGGGTATTGCAGTCTGGAAAGATATATCTTCTGATGTGATTGACAGCTCACTCTAGCACCACAAATCCCATTTTACACTGTGAAGGAGGAGCTAAGCTCAGCAGGGCGAACAGAAACCATCTGACTCTCTCTTGCCGGGAAACTAAGTTCAAAGGCCCAGTGGGTCACAGTGAGCTCCCTGAGAGGAGCCTCAAAATATACAGACAGCATCTGTGATCATATTTTATACATCTCCCCAACGTGCTCTAAGTAGATTTGATGTGGGTAAAGACTAGAAAAATGTCACTGTTCCCCTCTCCTCAGTGTGATCCCTGAATATAGTCTCATGCACTTTACACTGCTATAAATACTAAGAAGAGTAGTATCTAAGGCATGCATGTGTTTATATATATCTATATTCAAATGCATTTCTAAAAAATCACATCCAGATGTTGTATATAGTAGATATATATAAAAGAAATTTCTCAGTTTATCTTCTCCCTGGATCTTATATTCTTTTAATCTTATTTTAGTATTAAAGCAATAGTTTAGGAGGTTAAATAACACCGGCACAATAAAGTTCAATAGTTACTGCCATGTCTGATATCTTAAAAATAATCTTTTTGTCACTATGCTAAACTTTACATATTAAAATATAATTTTTCTTGCCTGTATTTGGAAGCAGCCTGTTAGGATTCAGATTTATCATTTTCTTTCCCAGACATAGCCACAATGACAATTATTTTTCTTTTCAAATTTTGGAATTTTGTAGCTGAACTGAATTTGTGTATTATACTGGTGAAACAGCACTGTTCGCCTGCTTTCGATTCTCATGCTATATCTTAGAAGGAGATACAAATGTACTGGATATTAAAAGCTATAGCCATGATAGCTATTTTCACCAGTATTGAACTGGACAAGAAAACAGAAGCTTCTACTAGACCTGTGTATTTAATTGTAATTATAAATAATTTAATCATTATTATTATGATATTATGATTTTTTTACTCTTAGTTTAGTATCTTGATGAGTTGCTTCTCTAAAATGGTGAATGCTTTCATGAGTTAAAAAATCTCAAAACTTTAATTTGCATCTCAATATTGGTATATTATTTGCTACATTAAAATTTTTGTTTCAGAATGATAAAAATACTTCGCTATGCTATGTGAGCAAAATAACTGGGACCTTCAATATTATTCTCTCCCCTTATGAAAGACAGCATCTTACATTCTCATCTGTGAATGACTGCTTTACCAGGTGAATTTTTTGTGTTCTTCCAAATTTTGGAAGCATTTATTTTCAGTAAATTAAATGGAGCTTGTTCAAAAGGTCAAAAAAACCTGTCTTGCATTAGCATCATGCAGACACTAGACTATTTCTAACAGTTTCTATTGGTAAAGGGGCTAAACTGTCAGCTAAAGAAAAGGGATTAGATCAGCATTCAGAAGAAAAAAATGCTCCATTCCTCCTAACTCCATAGTCTGTGTTCAATCAAGCCATAGTTAATGGAAGCCCTTCAGTGCTAAGCAATAAACAAACACAGTTGGGCAAATAGTCCAAAATCAAATCTAGTATATAAGGTAGACAATACATAGTTAGTTCCATTATAGAACGCTCCCCTGGGAACTGGAGCAGCTTCTGAGCCCATGTCATTACGCACCAGCACCATCTGTAGCCAGCCTGAACCTTATTTGGGAATATATAAAGTACACGGAAAAAATAGAGTAGGAATCAAGAGCCAGAGAATCCTATTTCAAGTTTAAATTTTGCTTGTGAAAGATCATTTGGTTTTAGACTCAGCAAACAGTAGGCCCTCATCACTCACAATGAGCTGCGCATGTAGCAGGGATTACTTCAGATCAGAAAGATTGAAGGTAATTGCTACTTTCCACAGGGAGATATCTAGTACTAGTGTGGTTTGAGAGATACAGGAAAGCACCATAAGCTGAAACACGCCATTCCAAAGCAAACTAGAGCCACCTCTCATTGTTTCTCCTTTCCTTGTTTTATTAAAAAAAAAGCGAATAGTAAATTTAAAAGAATACATAGGAACAGAAAGAAATTTTTTAATATGAAGATTAAAAAGGATAAACCACTCCCCATTCTGATACATAGTGCAGAGAAATATCTATGATATATATAAAGTATGTGTAATATAGATGCTACATATTTTTCCACTAAAAGTCAAATATTTTTCAATAGCTGTATGTATGTATTATTGTATATGGATCATATGGGTATTAGAATCCAGATACAAGAACATTAGAGATCAGGGTCCCTATGTGATTGTTATTGCACACAAGAGAACAAAATAAAAAACCCAAGGGTTCTCTGCCCCAGAGAACTACAGTTGAACTAAGACCCCGAATTTATCTGTTAGTGACTTCAGCAGAATTACTCTCGGGGGATTCATCTATCCTGGGATGCACAGAGATTGCTGATGGTTGACAGCTACGTTAGCTCCCTTTCTCTGATTTGGTGTTTGTATACGATAAGAGAGAAACATCTTAATGCAATATAAAGAGTTTCTTAGTGGGTGTTTGTGAAAGTAAATTATACTTGGTTCACTCTAAACAAATCCTACGTTATCACAGTATAGGATTTTCCGACATAGCATACACAACTAATTTAGTAATGTTTTAGTGATTTTTATAACAACACCTTTAAGAGTATTTACATATACCTTTTTTGTAAAACCTACAAACTTAGAAACTCTTGATTGTATTTGTAGCTAGGCAGGACAGATATTCAAGCTATGTGTGCATCCTTGATGACAGTAGATGGGTTTCTGTGCTTTAAAGGGTATTGTACAGCAACAATATCCAGAGCCATTTCACTGCCACTGCAAGGTCACGCTTGCTCTTTGTCATCCCTGAATGATGTCCAGCAAACTTGCTACTAGTCAACATCAAGGCTGGTGGTGCAGACAAAGCTGTGAAGGATACCAGTGCATTTCACCCAAATTCAAGATTGCCGAATACCCAGACACTGTGCCTCTGCACTTTTGATAATTCCCTGCATATCTGGTTTTAATTTGCCATTACAGTCCAATAGAAATTGCATCAACACTTACACTCTGCTCTTTTCTCAACAACATTATGTTCTGCTCCAGCATAGCTGAAGATTTTTCCAAGATTTTTTCCAAGATAAATGCAAAGCAAATGACCATTTTGTGAAGGTTGTTTCTAAAATACCAAACCTGGTATTCACAGGATTGTTTTTGCCATGTTCCAGGTTGTCTTCACTATTTTCAGTTCTGACTTTGGTAGTTCAAAATGGATGATATTAGAGAAATTGAAAGGATGAAGTAAATATAAAATTACTATCATAAAAATGTGTATCTGTCACAAAGTTGTCAATGATACAACTGTGCATTGTTATGTTTATCACGTGAACCTATTCAAACAAAATGTGTTTTAGTAGAACCAAATACACAGTCATACATATAGAAACAAGCTCATACTTAGAAGCATAGAATCACAGAACTGTATGATCATTTGGTTGGAAAAGAACTTTGAGACCATTGAGTCCAACTGTACCTGTCCCCTACTAAACTGTATCTCTGAGCACCTCATCTACCCATCTTCTAAATATCTCCACGGATGGTGACTCAACTACTTCCCATTCTAGTGCTGGATAACCCTTTCAGCGAAGAAATTTTTTCTGATATCCAATCTGAGCCTCCCCTGGTGCAACTTGAGGCCACTTCATCTTGTCCTATCACTTGTTGCTTGGGAGAAGAGACAAACACCCACCTCACTGCAACCTCCTTTTAGGTAGTTGTAGACAATGATAAGGTCTTTCCTCAGCCTCCTCTTCTCTAGGCTGCACAACTCCAGTTCCCTCATCCAGTCTTCATAGGTCTTCTTCTCCAGGCCCTTCACCAGCTGTGTTACCCTTCTCTGGACACGCTCCAGTGCCTCAATGTCCTTCTGGTAGTGAGGGGCCCAAAACTGCACACCATATTCGAGTGGTCAGCTGGTATACAGCTGCTCGGAGCCCATCAATCCAGCCTGCCCAGATCCCTCTGCAGAGGCTTCTTACCCTCAAGCAGATCAACACCTCCTTCCAACTTGGCGTCATCTGCAAATCACTGAGGGTACACTAAATCCCTTTATCCAGATCATTGATAAAGATGTTAAAAAGAACTGACCCCAACACTGAGCCCCGGGGAACGCCACTTGTGACTGGCCTTCAACTGTATTTAACGCCATTTCCCACCACTCTTTGGGCCCAGCCATGCAGCCAGTTTTTCACCCAGCAACAAGTATGCCTGTCCAGGCCATTGGCAGCCAGTTTCTCAAGCAGAATGCTGTGGGAAATGGTGTCAAAGGCTCTGCTGAAGTCCAGGTACACTACATCCACAGCCTTTCCCTCGTCCTCTAAGCAGGTAACTTTGTTATAGAAGGAGATTAGGTTAGTCAGGCAAGACCTGCCTTTCATAAATTCATGTTGACTAGGCCTGATCACCAGTTGTCCTGTGTGAGCATGAGGAACTGTATTTTGGTGAAGAGTGAGTGGAAAGGTTTTAAAGGTCATAGTGGACAAGAAATTGAACATGAGATCCCAATAGATACTGTGGCAATGGGGGCTAGCATAATCTTTGGATATTATAAATTAGTAGTACATCAGAATACTGCATCTACCTTTGCTGTTAGTTTTTTTAAAAGATTTTGAAAATTGGAAAAGTTTCAAGAAAGGGCCACAGAAATTATTTGGGAGATGGAGAAAATACCTTATATTGCAAGACTTTGAGCTTATCAAAAGAAGAATCTGTGTTACAAGATAGGAGATGCCAAGGGCCAAAGGACTTGCCAGTCTGTCAGAGCAAGACATCTCAAGAACTGGTGTTCAGAAGAAGCTAGATAGATTCAGACTAGAAATTAGGCATGCATTTTTAATCCTGATGATGATTAACCACTGCAATGAACTCCAAAGTGAAATGGTAGATCCTCCCTCTCTTGATGTCTTACAAAGGTCTGGATACCTTTCTGTTGCCCACCACTATATAGAGTACTGTGCAGGCATAACCAGGTGAAATTAGGTAACTTGTATTATACACTATGTCAGTGGTCCATTCTGACATAGCAAATGTCAAATGAACCTGTAAGGATATGCAAAGACCTGGGACAGAACACTTTCCCTGAAAGTACCCTGTTGACAGTTCTCCCATCCATCTCACAGCAGCTCCAGCTAGCTGCCTCTGCACAGCCCATGAATGTCAGATAGATGGTGTGAAGACAAGCGGTATCCTGTAGAATCTACTTTGCAAAATATTCTTATGAATTGCAAATAGTAATATTTGCTTTAGTAGCAGGGTTTTCCCTTTTAATAAGACATTAGTGCAGATGGATCCTGGTCAAAAGGTTTTGGACTGACTCCTTGAGGAATTTCAAGTTGCCTGCTTTTGCCTTTGCCTGGTAGGAAGTCATTTCAAAGGGGTTATGCTAAACAAGAGCCATCTGGAAAACTAATTCAGGCTTCTTCAATGTTTTGGTATTATCCACCACAAAATAGATCATTTTTGCAGAACTCCTTTCACTAAGTAGTGCAGATCAGTATTAAAGGAGTCTTCTTATTAAATGAATATACTACAAGAATCTGTAGTAGACATACACTAATTGCTTTGTAGTACAACCATACTGTAAAGAAACAGAAAAAACCTCCAGTAATATTCATGTTTGTAGCTTAAGTTCTGTTTTTATATATATTTGGGAAGAGGTTTAGTTGTAAAGTGATTTAAGAGGTTTAGTTGTAAAATGTAAAATTATGAGATGAGTTAATAAGTAAACAATGAGCTGATGTTTTTGTGTAGTTACCGTTAAGAAATATCAAAATAATTAAAACTATTGGTCCTGTAAACAATCTATTCTTCACTGTAAATAGTTCCAAAACTATGGAGAAATGTTTCATTTGTCCAAAATACCCCAAGGATAGTCCTTGACAATCACTGAGTATTGAAGTTTTATAAGTGGTGGTTTCAGCTGGTTGTGAAGGTGTTTACACTTTATGCAGTACTAACACATTTTTTGTTCATCTCAAACTGGTTTCATAGGGGATGCATCTGTTGTGTATTCCAGACTCCTTTTTATCCTTGATGATAAGGATAAAACCTGATGCTTTTGCAATACTCCACGTGTAGTAGCTAAGATTCTTTTCAGAGCCAGGGTTATGAAAGCCTAGTTTTCTATTTGGTCCTGCTAGATCTTTCTTTTGTGTGAACTTCCTTGTTCTTGCAGTCTTTGAATTTTCTGAAATATGAGATATATAAAGAATACGGTTGTGATCTCAATCGTTTTCATCATAGGAGGACCTCATCCTCCTTTACAATAAAAAAAATACTCAGGAATAGCTGAGTGATTGAACACATTTGGAACTTAATTAATTATCAATGTCTAAAATGACTGCAGTTGAGTACTTACCCCCATCATACCACTGTCCCTCTCCATCACCCACTTAACTGACCCTGCAGTTTGGCCTCCTCTATTTATCTGCTCTGTCTGGACAGGGCCATAGAACTTGAAGAGCTATGCTAAAGCTGAGGAGCTGCTGTAATCTTTGTTATATGAATAAGTCTCTAAGGAGAAACAAATACATTTGACTGAGATAGTAGTTGTGCAGACAAATCTAAAAGGGACAGAACTGTGTGAATGCATAAAGTTAAAAATGGTTTTTTTCTAGAGGTAAAGGATTAAATACTTCCAAGAAAATGCTTGAGACTTGCTGGTATGTCAGCAGCTTTCCCCTGCTTCAGGCTAAAGCAACTGCTATTGAGAGGTTTTGTGCTCCTAAAATATTAATGTGTAACAGTGCATATCCAGTATATTATGAACCATTAACAAATTAAAACATAGTAGTCCATTCAAAGTAAGGCTTATGAAACATTTCATTTTCTGTTATTTGCCTGTTTATTTTCTTCTGTGGAATGTGTTGATTCATAGTTCTGCTGCTCACCAGCTTGATCTGCACCAGTCTATTCTATGCTATGTCTCTGTGTATGTGAATGTCTGTATGTTCAAAAGCATGTAAAGACATTCCCATTTTCTTACTGTTGGAAAGGTAAACAACGTTTGGTTATATGTAATAGCATCATTTGTTTCTTTCAGGAAAGCAATACTTTTTAAAGTATTGATCAGTGGTAAATGCAGGACTGTTCAGTCTTCAAAACCTTCCCTGGTATGCCATGTTTGTCCTAATCTAGTACAGAGTAAGAAAAAAAGAGTAAGAGTCTATTTTCCACATTTCTTTTTTCTGCTTGCTATCATTTAAAAAGCAGCTTTGAACCTTGTTCATGGCTTTCCCAGATTTTGCTGTTAGCTGCCAAGTCCCTGTCAGATTGAAATTGAAACGGCAGAAAAAAGATTTTCAACATACTTTTTCTGCAATTTTTTTCTGTCTTTCACCTCTAATGAAATGACCTTTAACTGCCCCCTCATCCTACACTAAGCAATGCTGAGTTTTATACCCTAAATTTCAACTACTTTATTAAATTAGCTACAAAATGGATATTTAAAAGTGAAAACAAAAGTAATTTTAAAAGTGTATATGAAGCTTTGCAATGATTGTATTTAGATGCATTGGTGAACTTTTTACTTCAAAGACAAAGGTCTCTGCACTTGAGAGACCTTGCCTCTTACTCAGTGCTCATCCAAATATACATAATATTTTATTATGGGATCATTGTAAAGCTAGCCTCATTTAGCTTTTACTATATTTTTAAATACATATAGTTATCAGTTAATGCTGTAAATCTCTAGTCATTTGCCATGAAATAATTGCCTTGTTATTGAAAAAAATGAATTGGCTTAGCTACTTCAATTCAGTGTTAGTCTCTTACATCCTAATAGACTATGTATACAAATTGCTTATCGAAATACACAGTATGAGAAAGTCAGGCTTGCCAGCTCATTCTATTTTTATACCTTATACAATGTTCAACACTTTAGTTCTGATGAAATGTGCTTCAGTCCCTTGTTGCACTATCTAATGTGCTAGTATTTCTTGCTACATTAATTTTTTCTCTGTATGGTCTTTAATGGAAGAGATGCTCACCAGCATAAATATCTCTAAAGCTAACAGTAAAAAAATAAATAAATAACAGATGCACAAGGGAACCATGGGATAAATATACAGGAGGCACAGAGTCATAATCACGTTTGAACTACTTGACCCATTATCGGCATGTAGGAAAATACACGTTAGTAATTATGTGGGTATCCCCCATGTCCACGTTTCTGAACTGGGTCAATGTATCTCTAACATTGTAAATATTTGTACAGAAGCTATGAGTTTGGAGATATTATGTCTGATAAATTGTGATATGACCTATAAGACATGTATGTAAGAATCTACACACACATAACACATGATTTTATGTGACTGTGTGTGGTGGGTTGACCCTGGCTAGAGACCGGATGCCCACCAAAGCCCACTCTATCACTCCCCCTCCTCAAATGGGCAGGGGGAGAAAATTATAACGAAAAGCTCGTGGGTGGAGATAAGGACAGAGAGAGATCACTCACCAATTACTGGCACGGGCAAAACAGACTCGACTTGGGGGAAAAAACAAATTTACTTTATTACAAATCAAAATTAGAGGAGAATGAGAAGTAAAACCAAATCTTAAAACACCTCCCCCATCCCTCCCTTCTTCCCGGGCTTAATCTCTTTCCCGATTTTCCACCTCCTCCCCCCAGCAGCACAGGGGGACAGGGAATGGGGTTGGGGTCAGTTCATCACACGGTGTTTCTGCCGCTGCTTCCTCCTCAGGGGGAGGTCTCCTTCCCCCGCACCAGTGTGGGGTCCCTCTCACGGGAGACAGTCCTCCACCAACTGCTCCAACGTGAGTCCTTCCCATGACCAACAGTTCCTCACGAACTGCTTTGGCATGGGTCCATTCCATGGGGTGCAGTCCTTCAGGAAGGGACTGCTCCAGCGCGGGTCCCCCACGGGGTCACAAGTCCTGCCAGCAAACCTGCTCCGGCGTGGGCTCCTCTCTCCACGGGCTACAGGTCCTGACAGGAACCTGCTCCAGCGCGGGCTTCCCGCGGGGTCACAGCCTCCTTCGGCATCCACCTGCTCCGGCGTGGGGTCCTCCACGGGCTACAGGTGGTCATCTGCACCACCATGGACCTCCAGGGGCTGCAGGGGGACAGCCCGCTTCACCCTGGTCTTCACCAACAGGCTGCAGGGGAATCGCTGCTCCGGCGCCTGGAGCCCATCCTCCCCCCTCCTTCTTCACTGACCTTGGTGTCTGCGAAGTTGTTTTCTCTCACATATTCTCACTCCTCTCTCCAGCTGCAAAGTGTGCAGCTTTTTTTCTCCCTTCCTTTTTTTTCTTAATTATGTTATCACAGAGGCGTTACTGATTGGCTCGGCCTTGGCCAGCGGCGGGTCCGTTCCTGTAGCCGCTGGCATTGGCTGTGTCGGGTCGGACATGGGGGAAGCTTCTGGCAGCTTCTCTCACAGAAGCCACCCCATGTCCCCTCCCCCACTGCTACCAAAAACCTTGCCATGCAAACCCAATACATTCCACCCCTCGCCTCTGTGAATCACATATTTAAGAATCATCACTAAAATCCACATTCATCACATAATCTTCACAAACTTCTACTCACATCAACAAAAAAAAAAGAATTCCCCACACCAAAATCAAAATAACTTCATCACAACACCAGACAAAGTGGACAATTTACACACATAATCCACCCCTTGTCTCTTCACCACAATTAAATCGATAAAATCCCCCATAATTGTCCTACTCATCACTCTTTAGCCATGTTCAGTCTATGTTTTGCCCGTTACCTCTCCTCTCTCCGTTAATAACCTTATCTCCAATCTCTCATGCCCCACGTTGGGCGCCAAAAAAAGACTGTGGTGGGTTGACCCTGGCTAGAGACCGGATGCCCACCAAAGCCCACTCTATCACTCCCCCTCCTCAAATGGGCAGGGGGAGAAAATTATAACGAAAAGCTCGTGGGTGGAGATAAGGACAGAGAGAGATCACTCACCAATTACTGGCACGGGCAAAACAGACTCGACTTGGGGGAAAAAACAAATTTACTTTATTACAAATCAAAATTAGAGGAGAATGAGAAGTAAAACCAAATCTTAAAACACCTCCCCCATCCCTCCCTTCTTCCCGGGCTTAATCTCTTTCCCGATTTTCCACCTCCTCCCCCCAGCAGCACAGGGGGACAGGGAATGGGGTTGGGGTCAGTTCATCACACGGTGTTTCTGCCGCTGCTTCCTCCTCAGGGGGAGGTCTCCTTCCCCCGCACCAGTGTGGGGTCCCTCTCACGGGAGACAGTCCTCCACCAACTGCTCCAACGTGAGTCCTTCCCATGACCAACAGTTCCTCACGAACTGCTTTGGCATGGGTCCATTCCATGGGGTGCAGTCCTTCAGGAAGGGACTGCTCCAGCGCGGGTCCCCCACGTGGTCACAAGTCCTGCCAGCAAACCTGCTCCGGCGTGGGCTCCTCTCTCCACGGGCTACAGGTCCTGACAGGAACCTGCTCCAGCGCGGGCTTCCCGCGGGGTCACAGCCTCCTTCGGCATCCACCTGCTCCGGCGTGGGGTCCTCCACGGGCTACAGGTGGTCATCTGCACCACCATGGACCTCCAGGGGCTGCAGGGGGACAGCCCGCTTCACCCTGGTCTTCACCAACAGGCTGCAGGGGAATCGCTGCTCCGGCGCCTGGAGCCCATCCTCCCCCCTCCTTCTTCACTGACCTTGGTGTCTGCGAAGTTGTTTTCTCTCACATATTCTCACTCCTCTCTCCAGCTGCAAAGTGTGCAGCTTTTTTTCTCCCTTCCTTTTTTTTCTTAATTATGTTATCACAGAGGCGTTACTGATTGGCTCGGCCTTGGCCAGCGGCGGGTCCGTTCCTGTAGCCGCTGGCATTGGCTGTGTCGGGTCGGACATGGGGGAAGCTTCTGGCAGCTTCTCTCACAGAAGCCACCCCATGTCCCCTCCCCCACTGCTACCAAAAACCTTGCCATGCAAACCCAATACACTGTGATATTTATCAAAGAAAAGATTTAATAGGACTGGTTAGAGCCACCACATATAGCACAATTAGATATCACAATTTTGCAATTGCATTACACCAAGGTATCAAAACCCTGACCCTTCACACAACCAGTATTCCAGTCTGGGACATCTCTTAAGAAAAAACTTTGACAAACTTATGTTGGTAAAAGTCTGAAAGCTTACAGGATGTGATAACAACTTTTTGTTTTCCTTTTCTACTTGTAAGCTAAGTTAGGGCCTTATTCATAGCTCATTCATAGCTTTATTTTGATATGTCACTTAGCTGATAAATCTAACACTGAGCCTCTACTTTTTGTCTGGTCTTGCATTCAAAAAGTTTTCCTGGTTCACTGGATATTACTCTCCATAATTCTAGAATCCTTTACAAGGTGTGTTATTTTTGTATTATGTAATGTCTTTGTATTGAGCTTCAAAAAGCAATAATGAAAATATAAATAATTTTTTGGTACACTAAATGACTCCCTGGATTGCCAAATGTGATTTGCCTGGCGGAAATCAGGCCATGAAGATTAAGTGTTTTCAATCAATAAAGATAAAATTTGGGCTTGGTTTTATCTTCCAGTCTGTATTTTTGTTTGTTCTGCAGACAATGCAGCGCTCCTAGCTTCATAAAGATGATTATCCTGAGCGATTTACAGTGCAGATGAATGTCGGATCTAAGTATAACCCTTGAGCTGAGTCTAGAGTTTACCTAAAAATGTAAAACAGCCATTACCTGAGTTCTGTACATCTTCAGGCAGTGACAAACAATGCCTTTGTCTAAACCATTTTACCTTTTTTGGTCTTTTATGTACCTCTAGAGATGTTCTCAGAGGCAGCAGTGCCCACAGCTGGAAGCTGCAGCAGCTAGAGATACTTCTCTCTCTTCTTGCTTTTCTTTGTTTCTGTCAATGTCTTAATCTTTGGAGATTTTCTTTAATTAGCAACCACTAAGAAATGCTTCTTAAGGAGGAAAACAGTAAGTTGAAATTTTGGTTAGAGAAATGCAAGATAAAACTACAGAGAGCCAAGATACAGAGTTGTAGATAGAACATAAGAAATGGGAATCAGGGTACTGGAGATAAATTTCTACCCATGTCATTAAGTTACAGTAAGTGTTCTTAGATGTACAAAACATCACTTCTGCTTCCATGTGTGTGTAAATGGTCTTGTTGATAGTTGGCTACCTCTATGAAGCATTGAGATGAATGCAGCTAATTAAAAAATAATAACCTACTAATGGTAATGTATTTTTGAAGAATCCTAGTATAATTTAAATGTAACTTTTAAAAAACCTCATATATTAATATCCACAAGGTTCACAAGCCTAAACAGACATTTCAGTAAATGGCTAGCTGTTTATTATTTACTGTTCTGAAGTACAACCTGCTGTTGTGTTGCTCAATAACATTCCTAATATCTGCACTCAGATGACTTATGTATTAATAGCCATTTGGAACCCATATTTGGTGTCTGTCAGAATATAAAGACATAAAGTTATTATTTTTAAACCAGGAAATATGTCAAAAATTGAGTGCTAACCAGTTTCAGCTTGACAGAGAGAAACTTTCCATCTTGAAAAAGATTTTTTTTAAAATGCATTTTAGTAGCCTTTTGAACTCTAACTTTGTCCTGGAGAACTGTAGCTCTTCCATGAGGTAGGCTTCAGATTGACTCCCATAGCCATTGGCCTCAACCCACCCCATCCAAACCTGTCTTTCACTACAGATGTCTCAGTGGCCTTTGCTGACTTACTATCACAGATTGCTAAACTGTCCCTCCTTCCAGGGACAGTTGTCTTTGGAATTATCAAGTAGGTCAAACTTTTGTAATTCAAGAGTAGTTCTACTTTGTGATAACTCTATTATCACATAGAAGTGAGAAAGAAATAGTACTGTGGTAGCATTTGTTGCTTTGCATGTGTCCTCTGTTGTGCTTAGAATCAGTGACACTGGTAACAAAGGTAAGAATGCTATTATTAATGTGAAAAGTAAGTAAATGTAAATCACAGCCAGAACGTGTTAGTCACTGTTCTAGTAAAGCACCTCAGAGTTTTTCCTGAAGATGAAGCATGTGTTTTGGGTTTAACATTTGCAGTGCACAGACTAGAGGGTTGATTCCTAAGCTTGAAGGCACAGCCGTGTTTCTCATGTAATGCCTAAAAGATTATGGCAGTACAAAATTTCTCAAAACAGAAGTTGAAATTAAAGAGACTTTTTATGGCTTTAGGTTGCAATTTCATAGCTGTTTTATCACAGTAGTTCTGTACTAAAACGTCAGTTCAGCTGGTAATTGAACTTGCTATTCCTTCAAGACTAATTTGCTTTTTCTTTTCCTGTTTTTACACTTGTACATAGTCTTCTGCCTTTTATTTTCCTCAGAAGTGTTGGAAACTGAACTATCTGGACTATGCAAATGTGGGAATATGATCTAGAAAAATGCATTTTAAAAAAGTCTTTACATAAGAATAAGTGCAGTTGTTAAAGATGTTTACAATAATCTGCATTAGCAAGATAAGTTTTATATCTTATTCTGAACTTTCATGGCTGCAAAATTGAGTGGTTCACAAGGAAAAAAAAAAAGTGTTGGCAAGATCCACTTTTTTTAACAAAAACCTTCTGTTGTCAGCAACTCAGGAGTCATCTAGCAATAGTCAGACACGTTATCTTAGCACCTCTACTTTGGACAGAAAGTGCCAGGGCATAGGCACCTGAAAATTAGAGAAATGCAAACAGAATACTTTTAAACCTTAAAAATTATTACTTGTAGGAATATGTAAAAAATTGGGACTACAGCAGGAAGGATTACAGCTTTTCTGAATATATACCCTTTGGAAATTCAAACTATTATTTTCTAAAGGTTAAAGTATTTTTGATGTACAACAGTTGCTTCATTCAGCCACTTGTCCTATAGTGGCTAAGTCTAGATTTGGATGATCTGTTTCTGGAAGTTTAAGGTCAAACTGGTCTTTTCAAAATCTGAAGTGAAGGTGCCCATGAATATACCATCCAAGGAAAGCTCTAGCCAAATAGGTTGTGCAAATGGCCAGGCAACCTAGGTAAGTTTTCAACTGAATGACTCTTCTCTGTGCCAAGTCAAAATACATGACTTTCTGTAGGTGTCTCTAACTACAGAGCTCATTCATTTCCAAAACTTGGGGGATTGGAAAACTACAGTGCTGATTTAGTTACTGGCCCTAAAGTAGACAAGCAAAAAAACCCCATCCCAAATCAAAACCACACAAAACAAAAAACCTCTGGAGCTTTCCTACATGAGTATCAGTTATTCCAGAAAGCACTACATAGCAAAAATGTTGGCAGACTTAAATAAAGACAAGCAACACTGTGAATGAGTAACTACTGCTTAATCATATGAAAATCTATATGTCATATGCATGAATTCCTAGAGAATTTATTTTGAGCAGTATTCTGAAAATGTTGCTTGTTTAATATGAGTGCCACAAGGAAACAGTATTTCACAAGCAATTATTAGAAAAGCTGAGATACAGTGAATAAATGGAACCTTTTAATAAAAGTTATTGATATAGATGGTTTATTCTGCTTTTTTGCAAAGGCTAAAATCAGCTTTTCTTTAAAAATATTATAAAACATTGTTTCATAATGAGACATCAGCCATAGTTTTACATATACTGTAATATGCTTCCTAATATTCCACAATTTCTGTCCATGCTTGGATATATTGAAGTGCCCTTAGCTTTGCCTCAGGCTGTTAGTACCTCCAGCTGTTATATTATTGGCTGATTTACTGGGAAAATAAAGAGTAGAAATACATAAATGAACATTTTTGTTGCTACCTAATCAGCAGAAAAGAGATTATTTTCTCTCTCTGAAGCAGCAGATACTCCTTTTATAAATATGAAACATTTATGATCAGCAGCAGTCTTATGAGCTGACAATGTCTGAATCTTTTCAGAATTACATTTAAAATACAGCAGCAACATAATTATTAAAATGAATTTATGCCTTAAATAACCAAAATGAAATTTCATAACCGCAGTGCAAATTATTTAGGTGAATTGAACTCAGATATCTTCCTATGTTCAGTATTTAATTGCACCAAATTTAAGCTGGGTCCAGGATGTGTGTTAAAAGAAAAAACAACACAAACCAAAAAAACCCTCATGACATCCCTCCATATCAAAGTGTTTTGGTAATCATTCAGTTTAAATAGTAACATTTTATTTTTTTAAGCACTTAGATTCTTGATCTGAATCCATATTCATGGAGGTCTGCTGTAATCCACTTTACCACTTAATGTTGCAATTCAAATGTTCAGTAAGAAGCAAAGCCCTCCAGAATAAAGCATGAATATTACCGTGTGGGGCTGTAAAGAGAAGACTATTAGAATATATCACCAACACACTAGGGGACCATTTAGTGCACTGCTCTAAATACATCATTTAATTACAATGGAGACATTACTTCATGTTTCTACTGATGTAAGTATTATTAGAATTCATGATATTCGCAGGCTACTGTGGGCCATTACATTGGCCATAAGCTATTCCATAAGATTTACTACTAAAGGCCCGCAAGGGTATTTGAGCATTCATGGATTCTGTGGCAGTAGGCTTTTATCTAAGACACATAAGTGAGGGACAACCGAGTTATTATCTCTAAGAAACATAGCTTAATATTTTGGATTCTAAAGGTTAAGGTACCATAAATCCTGAATTACTCTGAGATATCACATAAAAAGACATTTTTATTTTATTTTACTCTACTCTGCCTCTTAAAATATTTTATGATGGCAGTTTCTAGAGTTGTACCATGTTGTTTACATTCAGTCCCTGGATGCATCAAAAACACTGACACAGCATTTCCTTTAAACTGCTGTAATGGAGGCAAAATATATGCAGGGGATATTCCCCCCAATTCTATGCTCTCTAATACAGTATTCCAGTGTGATTAGTCTATCATCCTGATTTGATGAGAGTCACTGCAGGCTTTCCTACCTCATGGAGGACCTTGTTAGTCCTTGCTAGTGGACAGTGTGTGGCAGGTCCTGCTGGAGACAGTAGGACCACTGTGCATGAGAAAAACTAAATACAAATCTCTGGCATTTTGGAGCAGATAGCTTGAAATTTTCAGAGATTAAACACTTTTCTGCTAAAACTGGTAATGTAAAAAGAAGTGTGACATCTTCTTCTCTGGATCTATAAAATTCTTGCTGTACATGGTGTTAGCTGGATGTTCAAATACATTTGTTAATTATGACAGTAAACAAGCAGCTTGCATTCAATGTTGCTCCTCCAAATAATTCAGACTTTCTGTGTTACCATTAGGAGTCGTTATCTGGTTTCTTTATGAGTGTAAATGCAGCTGTACTGGATTTCATGCAAATATCACATCGTGTGGTATGAAGAAGGATGGATCAGGTTTTCAGCTGGACCACAGCAAGTGTCGCTGATGTGGTGCAGAGCAGCTGGTCAGGCCAGCTCCCCGCAGCCTTCACAGGTGGGTGTCCTTACGCTGCGGCCACACGGCTGCTGCTCCAGCGAGGAGTGCTGAGTGTGGTGCTATCTTTCCTGGCAAGGAGCACAGCCTGAGTAGACAGGTCTATGATGAGCAAGTTTAAACAGCAAGCAGTGATTCTTTGGTACCAACCCAGAAAGTTTGCTCAGTCAGTCTTCTTTTCACAACTGGATGTTGGACTTTGTTGATTGTTGTGGATAATACTGGGTGAATTATTCTGACTAGTTTCTCTGACGTTGGACAAGGCCCAATAACATTTTCTGTAATGATCATAACAACCCATGCACAAATTATCTTAGGGTTGAAGGTAAGTTAAAATTGTTTTAGGAAAACTAGAAAATCAGAGATATCTGCTTGTAAATTCTCCAGGAAGATAATTATCCTTCTTTCCCCCACCCTGCTTGCCCCCCACCCCCCCTCCCCCCCCCTTAAAAATTCTGCTTTTATCTTGGGCCCATTGATTGCTAGAGCTTAAGAAGTAATAATTGAAGAGGGAGTCCTTTTCAGTTCTGCATCTATCAGGAAGGCTGATGAGAATTTTCTGTCCACAAGAGAGGCACAGGAAAATTGGTCTTGTGCAGCATGTAGTTAAATGTTAAATAAACAATGAGTTTGGTTTTGTTTCTTGCTTTTTAAATCAAATAAAAAGTCTAGACTTTACAGTTGTTTTCTGCTAACTTTACTTAGTGCAAGCTAGTCATCCTGCCTTAGTTTACTCTGTATGTTTTAGTGGCTAGCTTAAAGAAATAAACAGCTGTGTTTGGCTAAAGAAACAATTTAGATCCAGAGCACTAGTTTTCTTTTTCATTAAAAGCTTCAAATCTGAAGTCATATCTGAGTGTATCTGTGAAGCCAGAAACTTCACAGAAGTGCGTATTTTTTTCTCCAGCTACTCTAGAACCAGTGCAAGGCTTGGGAGTGGTGGGCTGCCTGCATCATGCCAGAAGCATGTGAAGTGCCATAGAGCAATTGCTTGGGTTGCCTTTTGTTCCAGTAGTTGAGTCCGCTGAGGACTGAAATTGATTTTCCTTATGTTAGCATGTGAAGGCTCTGCCCCTTGACCTGCTGCCGGTGAGCGTGCAGGGCACAGAAAGGCTGCAGCTTTGCAGAAGTAAGCAGCACTACGTCTGCTATCACCAGTGCATTCTTCTTCCGAAATTGTTCTCTCCCCTGTGCTTTTCCTTTCTATCCTATTCTGCTGTTTGCACCAATGCTGGATTGTTCCATAAATATTTTGTATGCCTGAAACAATATTTTTTTCCCTTACAATAGCATAATATTTTTAAGAAGTAGTGGAAGTAGTTGATCTGTATTCATGAACCAGATAATACTGTTGAGTGCAGCCAAGCAAACTACCAGCAATTGGCAATATGGGCCGTCTATTCTACACCATTATTTCTGTGCTGCTTAATCCCATATAAAACATCCTGCTCATCTGTCAGTTTTGTCTGTGGTGGTGCAATGATATGTAAAACTGGGGAAAGTGAACAGGGACTGCAATTGTAGAAACAAGCTCAGTGACGGCCTGTTCATACTCTTGGGTAGAAAGACCACTGCTCACACTATAAATATCTTCAGAAAGTCTTGAAATACATATTTTGCTAGAAGAGCCACTTATTTTAGTCCTCTTTCTCAGAAATGTCAGGTGTTGGTAATTCCTTTTCTCCTCCTCAGTTTTGGTGCTGTAGTTAACTCATCCACTGCCTCTTAGCTTATGTCCTTCTGCTGGTTAGGAGACTAAACACCACAGAAATTGTGTTGTCACTGCTGTGATTAACCCAGTTCTCCAAAATCACATTGGCTTTTTGGGGTCTTTGAATCTGAATTTGTTGAATGCTATACAGGATTTTTTTTTATTTCTAAAATTCCACAAAACATACAAATACATATACACTAGGACATTAAAACATACTCATGGCCTTTTACCTGTTAGGAGGAAAAGAGTGAGAATGTGTTAAATTGGGAAGAATAAGCCATGTTTCAATGCTTGCTCTCAGTAGGTGGCACTATTTCCTCTGAGTATGTATCGAGTTAAAATCTCAACAAGTCTGTTCTCAAGGTTCACGTTTTAGCTCAGAAGCAGGAGTGAAGTCCAGCATTTTGTGGTTGCTGAAGGCTCATAGCACGTTTTGCAAGAGATGTGGTGTTGCTTTTATGTATCCTTGCAATTTTCTGTACTTTTGCGATTACAATCTGTGTATCTGTGTTTTCTCTGTAGTTTCAGTAAGATTTCTTGCTAATAATTTTCCCCATGACCACCCACAAAAAGAATTGACATGATCTATGTCCACTTGGAATGACTGACAAGGTCTTCACCAGAGATGGTTGCATGTCATTAATTAGTGAAGTTATTTTCTAACCTTCTAGAGACTGTAAATATTTTTGGTCTTTTGATAGGCTACAAATAGACACCCTGCAAATATAAGATTTCACTTATTTAGCTGTTCTTATTTTTTAACAATGGAGTAATACAGGAGTAGTGTTTTCACCTTTTAGAGATTTATATGGACCTTTAAATGAAATAAAGTACAAAAGTGTATGTCTATATGCATGGATAATAAATTGAATTTTTTTTCTTTGCTGTGCAGTGTAGAGGGTTGCCTTTACCATTCTTATTCAGAACCATTCACAGGGAGAAAAATTACATTGTAAACCAGATACAACAAAAGCAGAAGAAAAATTGGGGGGGGTGGGAGGAGAGAAGGGAAGAAAGAGTGCAAGAATATTGTGCCACCTCTTAGTGCATTTTAAAGAGATTTTTTTTTTTTCCATGAAGAGGACATCGTGGACTTTATATGCCATTGTCCTGGTTTTTAGCTGCAAAAGTACAATTCTAGGTTAGAGAAATATGAGCTCCACCCCCATATGTGACAGAAGATGTAGGCATTTGCAGAATTCAGAGCTCAGTGGTGTAAAAAGCTTCAGGCTGTAAAGGAATATTTCCCTCCAAGAGGCCTACCTTGCAGATTGTAAAAGTAATCAGAATAGTCATCCTTCATTAAAGCAAATCATCATTCTGGAAGTAGAGACCAGCAACCACTGATGACCTAGGTGATAGCTCTTGCTCTCCTTAGCTGACTACTCTATGGGAACTTCTAGAAAGAAAGAAGCTAGGAATTTGTCAAAGCAGGGATATTCAACATTTGGAAAAGCAATGACAGTTTTGATTGTGTTTTCTCTGCCCCATGCTGACTGCTTGTCTACTTCATCCCCCTCCTTTTGTACACAGTGCTTTCACTTTGGGTACTATCCATACATCCCTCTGACCTTTTTGCATTCTTTCTTTGTTACACTCTCATCCTGCATTTGAAAGTGTGTCTCCTTCTTCTCCTTCCCCAAATGATCTTATGCCATTTGTCACTTTCACTCTTTTCCTTGCTTATTTTTTCCCTCACTGTTGCTTCCTGTCCTGTTGATGCAAATCTCTGGTGCCCAGTCTCCCTGGCTCATTCCAATGGCATTATCCAAGCCCTTTTCTAAAAGGTAGTAATATTATGTGCCTGCATTGAAAATGTGAGTTATGTAAGTTTTTTATGTAAGGTTGATATGGAATGGAGTATACTTGGAAGACCTTTTTTTTCTCTGCTTACAGGGAACTAACCATTGGTGAGATCTTTGTGCTGCTCTGGCAACAGCTGTAGGTTTGAAGGGTATCTTTTCTTAATATTTCCATTATATAACTAGTGGGAGCCAAAGACCCCTGAAAAAAATGAACCCTAGACTCTTCTGTCATTTCTAGGATAGGTATGTTAAACCACAGTGTGCACCTACCTTCTATTTGAAATCAAACTAAGATGTTGGGAAATCAACAATTGAAATGGTTTTATGAAGAATCCACATCCAGTTAAGCATTCACCTGCGTCGTTGCGCCAACTTCCTAGTTCAAAGCAGGTTCATGCAAGTTCAATTTCAGCTCATACAATGACTCGGGGAAAGCTGACATACATCACAGCTTACACAAGTTCAGGCTGGTGGAACAGGTACACCACATCCTGATCTAGTTGAAGATGTCCCTGCTTACTGCAGGGGGGTTGAATTAGGTGACCTTTAAAGGTTCCTTCCAATCCAAACCATTCTGTGACTCTGTTATCTTAGATACAATTGTTCACTGTCACACTCAGAAGAGAAAGTGGGATAATTTAAGGGCCTTGGTAGATGTCTATGTTTTCCGAGTGATTTTTTTTCCATCACACGTGGTTAATTTCCATTCCCTTTAATTAGAGTCTAAGATACTTCTAAACTTAAATGTATCCTGTTACCAACCATGGTGTCTGCTGTTTACATAGGTATGCAGTAAATCTGAAAGTGCAAAAGAATCAGCTAGCACAGGTAGCACTAGGCTTTTGCAGTGCCTCTGTGTTCGTACAATCATGATAAAAAAGACATACAGAGTTCTAGTGTTACTATAACTTTACTTAGAATAGGAGTTGAAGCTTTAGGGAAAGAGAGTATTGACCTTGTATCTGTCATGGGGGAAAGTTCAGCTCATCAGGATATGAGTTTCACCCCTCCCTCCTCTCTTTCTCATTTTGTTTTTCTTTCAGTTCTTTTCTCTTTAGGTGTTTTCTGTCACATAGTCATAAATAGTGCAGCATCTGTCTTTGGAGTCAGATTATTATATTTAGTATGTAATAAAGAACATAGAAAATCCTACTTACAGTCACATTACAGTCAATAATTTCAGCAATAAAAAGATGTCCAAGAAATCATGTTTAACTTCTGTATATTTTTCCCATATTTTTCTATATTCATCATATTCAAAAGAACCTATAAACCGTGTAAGCAAGAATCAAAAATAACGGTGTTCAGGAGTTTGGTTTTACAGGTGATCCACCCTACTGCAGCTAGGTATACCCTATGCATTTGGAGGCAATTCATATCGGGTATCAACATGTGTAAGAATTATAGACAACAAAAGTGGTGCAGCATGAAATAAGTCCTCTAGCATAACTGCGTCTTTGGGTAAAAGAAAAATGCATAAGTTTTATGCACCACTTCAGCCTTACCTTGGCTATGAACTGTGGTTTTGAATGGAGTGAACTTTTTATATATCATTAGCATAAATAGTTAATAGAGCTTAATATTAAAAAAATTAAATCCTTAGACAATGTAAAATGACATAAATCTATTAATTGCTAGGTAATTATACCAATTTAAATCAGCTGAGAGTCTTAGCACCAAATGAACAAGAGAAAGAAACAAAAATACCTCTGCCACAGTTCAAATAATATCTTGAATTTTGTTAATCATATTTTGGGTAGAATTCTGCACCTATTAAACTTAAAAATAGCTCTTCTTTATTTTATTTTTTTATTATTTTTATGTCCTTGCCACATCTAATCATATTTCAAATTGCTGATTCTTGAAGAAACAAAAGTATAAACTACATAATTGGTATTCTATTCCCCACAGATCATAGAACTGGCCTTTGAGGGCCAGATGACACCATACTTTCAAATGAAGCACCAAGGAAAAAGTCCACAGATATTCTGCTGTTTCCTGTTACCTCTTTTCCTGCTGCTCAAGCCCAGCTTATGAGCCTGCCCTCAGTAAATTAAAGGAAAAAATGCTTTCTTCAGATGCCATTCCTCTGTATGCACTCATGTCTCCAAGGCTTAAGATCTAACAATCCTCTAACAACTTGGCCTGGAAAGATGAATAGCTTTTAAAACATTGTGTAGATTGTATTAATTGGGAAGGGAGTAATGGGTTTAGAATAACTGGAGTGGTTTTTAAACAGCTTGATTACAAGCATTATCACATACACATTGAATTAGACAAATCCAAGGAAATGAGAATAATTTCTGCCTTTCCTGGGCATGAATTTAAAGTAGAGAAATGTAGAACTAAAAGCAAATAGCACAACCTGTTTTAATCAAAGTAGTCTAGCAAGAAACAATCAATTAAAGAACAGTCTGATTCTCTGTGACATCAATGTATGAAAATCTGTTAGACGCCAGATTGTGTCTCAAGACACATATGATGAACTGAACAAAATGACCTGCTAATAGCTTTTACGGGTAATAAATGCATCATGTTATTGGTAATTCTGCAGATGGTAAATCAAGCTAATATCCAGACTGAAACAAGCTACTTGTTAAATATACTTCAAAAATATTCCTCCTTGTTATTCCATAATTGTATCACACAGAAAAATAAGATGATTGCTACTTATTTTTAAGCATTTTAAATTAAGATATGTTTCAACATGCAGACATTTTAATTTTCAAATTCTTTAGAGAGAACATTTTTCTAACTGAACTGAGCTTTTGAAGCACAGCATTTGTATTTAGATTAGTAGCCCTAAATAAATTGTTATATAGAAATGTTCTCAGCTTTACTGTTTAGCATGAATTTTGAAAGAGATTGCACAATGTCTAATATTAATCTGAAGCTGCTATTCAGGATGCTGGACTTTCTGTTGTACAGATGTAAACCATTTTCAGATGTGGAATTTGTGATTTCTACATTGAGATGTTACAAAAGCTGAGTTAATCAATCTGTAGAAAACTAGAGTTCAGATGTATACACAACATATCTAAATTAGGAATACATTAAATTATTCAGTTTATGTACCTAAAAAAGACTAATTCTGTAAAGAATGTAATTAATTTATACACCAAATCCCATATCTATCCAAGGCAGAAAAATTGTCAAAATATTGGCTCAAAAAATATAGGTGTAAGATGGATAACCCCCAAAATCTCCCTCAAAAATAGCAAGTGAGAGAAAATAAGCAAAACTAACATACTATTCCATCTCTTCATTCTGATTTTACAGAATTAAGAAGTCTATACATTTTATATTATTCTCTGACAATTTTTAATAATAAAAAAGTAAATAAATTTTCCAGATAGCAATTATTTACTGCAGTAAAGCATCTACCAGCAATAATAAATTATATTTTTGTGGCTATCCAATTCATTATTTATCCACAAAAAATTTGAACAGATGTTCGATGCTCAACTGTTAAACTATCTGTTTAAAAGTGTTTTTGACAGGCTAATTCATCAGGATACTAGAAAATGATTGGAAAACATTAATAAAACTTGAAAGCAACACCTTAATATGCTAGATACTGCAAAACCATTCAGGCAACTGAGAGTCACAAGCAGCAAACAGCAAATATGATGAGGGAACAAAATCAGAAAGATTTGTTTTGGGAAATCTTTTGAACACATTGCTTTCCCCAGATTCTTGTGAAAGCATGGTGGCCTTGACCCTACCTCAATGCTTTAGTTCTTCTTCTACATTCCTGCCTCAGATCTAGACACATTAGTAACATCTTTTGTTACTTACCACTTACTGTGTTCTAGCTGCATCTCCTCTCAATACCCCACACTTGAGCTAATATGTCTTGCTTGAGAAATTTAGTCTTGCTATCAAACCTGTAGAACTGTTGACAAATTTTAAATAATGATAACAGTATCAAGACTTTATTTAGATTTTGAAATTAATTTGCTCAGCACATTCATGAACCCTTGTGGTAATTTTCACTGAGTACTGAAATCAAGTTACCAGTGAAGAAGCTGGAGGAAAGACATTGTTAAATCTATTTGTGCTACTAGGATACTGAATACTCCCTTTCCAGTACGGGAGGAGGATTGTGGCTCACAGGGAAGGAGAGACAGCAATGGGATGTTCTGCAGCCCCACTGCAAGTGTGATTTCTGGCAAAAAAATGAAATAACTACTGGTCACCAGTGTAGGCTGAGTCCTGAATCATCAGTTAAATGCAGTTAAATTCAGTTGGTGACTGGTCACCAGCAGTGTTACCCAGGGCTCAGATTTGGGGCCAGTCTTGTTTAATGTCATTATCTATGATCTGGAAAAGGGGATTGAGTGCACCCTCAGTAAGTTTGCAGATGACACCAAGCTGGGTGGGAGTGTTGGTCTGCTTGAGGGTAGGAAGGCTTTGCAGAAGGATCTGGACAGGATGGATTGATGTGGTAAGGTCAATTGTATGAAGTTTAATAAGATCAAGTGCTGGGTCCAGCACTTGGGTCACAACAACCCCATGCAACGCTACAGGCTTGGCCAGGAGTGGCTGGAAAGCTGCCCAGCAGAAAAGGACATGGGGATGCTGGTTGACAGCCAGCTGAACATGAGTCAGCAATGTGCCCAGGTGGCCAAGAAGGCCAACAGCCCCCTGGCCTGTATCAGAAATAGTGTGGCCAGCAGGAGTAGAAAAGTGATTGTCCCCCTCTACTCAGCACTGGTGAGGCTGCACCTCAAATATGGTTTCCAGTTTTGGGACCCTCACTACAAGGAGGAGATTGAGGCACTGGAGCATGTCCAGAGAAGGGCAACGCAGCTGGTGAAGGGCCTGGAGAAGAAGACATGAGGAGCGGCTGAGGGAACTGGGTTTGTTAACCTACAGAAGAGGAGGCTGATGGGAGATTTACCACTGTCTACAACTACCTGAAAGGAGGTTGTAGCGAAGTGGGTGCTTGTCTCTTCTCCCAAGTAACAAGTGATACAACAAGATGAAATGGCCTCAAACTGCACCAGGGGAGGTTTAGGTTGGATATCAGGAAAAATTTCTTCACTGAAAGGGTTATCCGGCACTGGAACGGGTTGCCTAGGGAAGTTGTTGAGTCACCATCCCTGGAGGTATTTGAAAGACAGGTAGATGTGGCACTTAGGGACATGGTTTAGTGGGCATGGTGGTGTTGGGTTGACAATTAGACTTGATCATAGAGGTTTTTTCCAACCTTAATTATTCTGTGATTCTGTGAGCACCATGCTCGTACACCTTTGCTCGCACTGATTGACATGTCACTCAAGTTTCTTCAAAGGTGGCATAACGCTACTTTCTAAGCAGGCAGAAGTATTCATATCAGAAATGATTGTAAGTTTGTCCAGTTGTGGAAAAGGCAAAATATAATTTGAATTTTCCAATTTTGTTTGAATTGTAAATATATATAACCATAGATAAATATCAACCAAGATATTAATCAAAATATCAGGGCTCAATTTTATGGCCAGTACTGTTTAATGTTTTTATAACTGATCTGGATGCAGGACTTCGAGGACATTTCCAATCCCTAGCATTCTGTGATTCTGTGACTTATATGCTCATTAAGTAAGTTTGCTGATAATACTAACCTAGGAGGAGCTGTGGACCCCCTTGAGGGTAGAGAGGCTTTACAGAGACAATCAGAATAGACTAGAGAGCTGAACAATCACCAACCATATGAAATTCAACAAGAGGAAGTGCAGGATTGTCCACCTGGGACAGGGCAGTCCTGTGTATACATACAAATTGGAGAACAAGAAGTTAGAGATCAGCACCACAGAAAGAGATCTGAGGGTTTGAGTTGATGGCAAGTTGAATACAAGCCAACAGTGTCCTGAGGTGCATCAAGCATGGTATAACTAGGTAGTTGAGGGAGATGATTGTCCCGCACTGCACTGCACTGCAAGGTGCAGCCCCACCTTGAGTACTGTGTGCAGTTCTGGGCACCTCAATATGAGAAGGTTATAAAACTATTAGAGTGTGTCCAGAGAAGGGCAACCAAGATAGTGAAAGGCTTTGGGGGCAAGACTTAGGAGGAGTGACTGAGGTGACTTGGTTTGTTCAGCTTGGAGAAGATTGAGGGGTAACCTCATTGTGGTCTACAACTTCCTCAAGGAGGGCAGTGGAGCGGGGATGCTGATCTCCTCTCTCTGGTGACCAGCAATAAGACACAAGGAAATGGAATGAAGCTGCATCAGAGGAAGTTCAGATTGGACATTAGGAAAAGGTTCTTTATGGAGAGGGTTGTCGATCACTGGAACAAGCTGACCAAGGAAGTGGTCATGGCACCAAGCTTCTCAGAGTTCAAGGAGTGTCTGAATGACACTCATAGTCATATGGTTTCGTTTTAGGTAGTCCTGTGAGGAACAAGGAGTTGGACTTGATGATTCTTATGGGTCCCTTCCAACTTGAGATACTCTATAATTCTAAAATAGCTCATCATTTCAGGAAATTGAGACCTCCTTGAACAGAGCTTACTTTCAAAATATGAATAATACATTGTGAAATATTGTCATGTGTCTATCTGCAAGTACAATGTGACTGTGAGAAAACATCCTATGTTTCTGTATATGCTCTCTTATGACTTATTTCTAAAGGTTTTAGAATGTTTAGATGAAAATACAACATATTATTTATTATACATAAAAGACAAGCCAGCAGAATAGTATTAATGTGTATGTCCTTCTAGCCAACTCATCCAAAAGTTGGCTGCAGTGCTGAAGCTGACTTTAGCTATTTTCTTGGTGAGCTGGTAAAAAAATGGAGAAATTCCATGAGTGCCTCTCCCTCCATCCTTCCCCCTTCATTCACCATCTGCTTATTTCAAATGGGCCAACATTTCAACTTTTATATTTCCATGGAAACTGTTTAGTATATTAAAATAGGCAATAACTGAATTTAAAATTGTAATGATAAAGTCAAGAGTTACTGGGATAGTGCTCCCCCTTGGTCATAAAAATTGTATGAGAATTTCTACTTGAGATTCGCTTAGTACCAACTTGGAAAGCAGCTTGGCTCTCAGCAAAATACTCCTCGTTCATAGGCATATCATCGTTATCCCTTTGACTTCTGACACAGTGCCCACACTAAGGTTGTTTTATTATGGTAAATACTGAAAAAAATCCAGAGCAGGCAGCATGGTGAAGACAGTGTTTTTCAGCAGAAGTCCTCTTTCCACATTTTTATTTAGTATAATCCAGTAGTTGCCAGAGGCACTGTGCAAACATGCAAACTTACTGTTGCTGTTTAAAAGAGCATAAAAAGCTTCAGAGTATTAACAATTAGCATGGAAAGATCTATCTTTCCATTTTATCTGAGAAAGGTAGAGTAACCTCTATGAGGCAGTTTCTAACTCAGAGTGAGGTCTGTCAGTTCTCAAACTGAAAAATACATGTAGTAAAAAAAGATGCACAAAAACAGAAGGGGTATTTGAGAGATGGCTGGGATGGTGCCTGTAGTGGGATTCAGTTCTGACCACATATTTCACACTTCTCTGTTAGGATTGTCATACGAACTTTTCTAGAAGCACCCATACCTTTAAAAGCACCTTCTCCTTCTAGTCACTCACTACTTTAGGAAGGGTAGGCAACCTTAGCAGACTTTTTTCCTAGATCATAATCTCTATTGTTTCTTCAAGAAAATAAAATATTTTGCTCCTTTTTCTTTTAAAATACCTAAAAAATTAATGCTTTGTAATAATAATTCTCAAATAATAGGTTTCATGTGTTTAAAAGTAAGAACAGTTTCCAGTGTGCCATAGCCAGTGTGGCAGCCTCTGTGGCCATCCATATTCTGGGTAACATGGAAAGTAATAGCTCAGGAACAACTCAAAGAACTCAACTTTAAAGCTTCTATTTGCTCTTTGGATGGTCAGAGGAGGGAAATAATGTGCCATATATCTTTAGAAATTATATTTTTATACTAAAATTTATTTTAAATTAAGTATATTATATCAGTTTAAATATTGCTCTAAATTCTAAAATATAATCTCTTGGTAGATATTTAGAGCAAATTGAAAAAGCTTAAATGACTTAAAAATGGCTTTGAAGCATTATGTAGAAGCAGTTATCATTTATAAGTGATAGGACATTAATGGCTTCCTTCTACATTTAGTATTAGACTTTGAAGAAGAAATGGAAGCGTCTCACTCCAGAAATTTACAACATACATATATGCCTAAAAGTTTACTTAGTTTAAGTATTTATTTTGAGATTCTTAATGATGCCATAATATTTTGAAATTCAGAACAGTAAATTTATTATGACAGAAAGTTTTTTTATCTAGAACAAAACCCTTTCCTTTTTCATTTTTGGTTTTATTTTATCATTGACATACTGGCAAAATTACTGGTTTGTTATTCGCTCTCCTTTCTGACATTGTATAATCCACCTGGCTTTGGGGAAAAAACAACTTCAGCTCATAAATGAAATTGCCTTAAATTTAAGAGAAAGAGATATCTTATAGGTAAACTATTCCAGTTGAAATCCTGTGGTGTAGGAGTTTAAGTACCATGCCTGTATCAAGGATAGCAGAAACAGCTAAAAATAATGTACAGTTGCTTTAGACCTGGAATAAGTACCGATTTAAAATTATTCCATTATGGAGGAGTTATACTATGGACTATTTTGCTCCTAGTGAGAGCTATGTGGAATGGTTAGTGTTTAATAAAAATGTGGTCAGCAAGCTAGATAGGTTTAAAGAAAAATAAAAATTGGTGAGTTTTCCCAGATGAACATATGAAAGATTGACTGTTCGTTTGTATGCAAAAGAAAGAGGAAAAAAAATAAAAGAGGAAAAGAGAGAGAGATATTTTGAACAAGCAATCTTCAAAGTTGTCTTTTCCAATCTGGACTGAAAGGTGATAGTATCTGTAGATTTCATAGACCAGTATGGAACAAGTCACCCCTATTGATAAAAGGGAATTGGTCAAAATATTTGACAAGAGCAATTGCAAATTGAGCTCTTCCAAATTCCAGATAATAAGTATTTTGAAGTCAGCATAGTATTTCTGATAATTATATGTGACATACACTGTCTGATAACAGGAAAAATCACTAATTTCTAAGCAGCAGTCAGTTGAGATTTTCTGTTATGATTAAGATATTTTATCCTAACTAAAGGTCAAACTTTAAGAAAGGATTCTTGGCCCTAATGGATCTCCATGACTGAATCCTGACAGTAACAAAACTAAAATAACAAACGAAATTGCGCTTGACCCAGCCATCTAGAACTTTAAACTGCTCTTGAATGTCCCTACAATTTTGCCTTTGTGGATGATTGTAGGTACAAAATTGAAGGCATAAAATGAGGAACATTGGATCTAGCTTTGCTTTTTTTCAAATTCTCTTTTGGGCCTGGTTCAGAAAAATGCTCAAGAGCATGACTAACTAAGCAGGCAAATAATTCTTTATTTCTCAGAGACTATATACATCTTTAAGGTTAGATATAAACCTAAGTATTTTGCTGAATGGATACATACAGACAAAAAAAAAATTGAACATACCTAGAATCATCTTCTAGCAGTCAGGTGTTACCCATTGAAGCTTATCTTTAACACTTGGTAAAGAATCCTTGTGAAAAACATGTGAGGTGAGGTCAAAGGAAAGAAGGATTTGATGGGAACAAGGATAGATATAGCTCTAAAAGCCAACGTTAGTGTTAAACTTCACTGACAATTTTGACCTTCTAAGTGGTGCAATTGGAGGTAAGATTAACTATTCTGTTTTCCCACCCTCGTCCAGGTGAGATAGCATCCCTTACGAGCTCAGGCAAACAGAACAGCAGAAATTAGCAAGCAAGTTAATTTTAGTACAAATTCCTAGACAATCCCCAGACACTCACCAGTAAACATAATGTAAGGAGGGTTAGAACATGGCCCAAGGAAGGAGTTTTTTTTCTTCTTCTTATGCCTGAGGTTATTTTGCTAGGAAATGTATCTTTCAGTGTACTGTAACTGAAACTACTCTTCTACTCTAAGTTTTGGCCTTCTGTTAAGTGCAAAGTGTTACCTTGTAGAACTGGCAGACTAATTCTGTCCTGCCGCCCCATAATTCACAATTTGTAGTGCCCATAGATACACAAAACTACCCACTAACTCTCCATGTTTAAAAAATGAAAATGAAACAGTCTTTTCCAACTACTTTCACTTTCTGATGTGGCACATAGCTAATAAATGTCTGTGATAATAAAGCAAAACAGAAATGAAATATTTTTCTTTCTAGGGTGCTAGTATGCTGACTCTACACCTTTGACAGCATTTTTAAGAAAGTCAGTTTTTCCATTGTATGCAGCCTTTTTGCTTTTACAACAACAAAAAAATCATTCAGAAACAGACACTGTCAAGCTCTTTAGAGTGGCTTTAGAAAACACTCACAGAAACCAAATCCTATTCCACACTGAACCTTTCTTTTAAGCCAATGTTGAACATTATTCTCTACCAATAAACCAAATTCTCAAATAAACCCATTCCTGCCAGCTCTTGCTGCTTTATCTTAAGTCTTGCAGTATTTAATGCCGTACTTGAAGCACCGGCTGCTGGACAACAGTGATAACAAGAGACTCACCTTTCATTTAAAAATGTGCATGTTTCTAGCTTTCATAGCTATGGAGAACATCTTGGAAATGTCATCCAAGAATAATCAAAAATTCAGAAAAAGAAAAAAATATATAATTTCATGCAAATCTGATTTTTTAGTATCAGGACTGGCAATAATGTAAAACTAAAATTGTAATGAATGAATAAATAAAGACAAGTCAGTTTAGGGTCACTGTTTATCGGGAAAATGAAAACATCCAAATAAAGGCATGCAGGTTAGTATGCAGACCAACAGCAGGGTCTGGATATTTTTTCCAGCTGTATTATTATCCAGATTATCCTTTATTAGAAGACAGAATTCCCAGGATTATTAAAAATGTATACTGATAAGACATAAAATTATTGCCTGATTGGACCTGGACACACAGGTTGAAGCAAGTCCAGAGGAGGACCATGAAGATGACCAGAGGACTGGAGCACCTCTTCTATGAGCGCAGACTGAAAGACTTGGGGTGGTTCAGCCTGGAGAAGAGAAAGCTCCAAGGAGACCTTATAACAACCTTCCCGTACCTGAAGAAGGCCTACAAGAAAGCTGGAGAAGAACTTTTTACAAGGGAATGTAGTGATAGGACGAAAAGTAACTCATTTAGACTGAAAGAGGGTAGATATAAGATTAGATATTAGGAAGAAATTCTTTATTGTGAGGGTGGTGAGACAGTGTCCCAGGTTGCCCAGAGAAGCTGTGGATGCTCCCTCCATGGAAGTGTTCAAGGACAGGTTTGATGAGGCTTTGAGCAACCTGCTCTAGTAGAAGGTGTCCCTGGTTGGAACTAGATAATGTTTAAGGTCCCTTCCAGTCTGAGCCATTCTATTGTTCTATGATTGATAGTATTGAGGCAAAACCACTTACACTATTCACAACATGAATCTCCTTTCCCATCTAGCAGTTAATGCTGTGCAGTAGAGGACATTGTGCAGTTCTTACAATGGAAAACAGCTTTGCCAACATTGTGTAGTGGCATACTGTTCTTAATTACAACACAAAGCATCCTGTTTCTCCCATGCTAAAAACAAGATGAGACTATAACTGCTTAGGCAAGCTTAATTAGGCTCCAGCACTAATGCTAACTTTCATCTTTGAATAATTCCAGCCCTTTATGCTAATTCAAAAATATGAAGTTGTAGCAGTAAAACAGCTCCGCATGTACCTTACTAGTATGTGTGATGCGTTTCAGAAAGTGCTCTCTAAACTCTGAAACAATCTTGGACCTTTTTTTTTTTTTTTTTTTTTTTTTAAACCAAAGCAATTTCAAGAATAACTCATCTTCTTCCAAGGGGAAAAGAGGAGAATTATGAAAACTCGTATGTCTTTGGAAGAGCTTTACCTGCTGTGATAAGCCTATTTGACTACATGGCTGGAAGAACAGTGACTTTTTGACATCAATTCCCATAAGGATATCTCTTCCAAAGATTTGGTTTTCTTTACAATTTAATTCAGTTGCCCTGTAGTGGAACTTCTGATGTCTGAATATTGCCTTTGCAACTTTCTTTCTCATGATGCAGGTTTTCTTCCCACATGACCATCATCCAACCTGATATGACACTGCTAATGCTGGTTGACGAATGATAATTCTGCTGGGAAAAGCAACAGAATTATATGAGATGACTAAAGCTTGTTGACATCTTTCAACTTTTAAAAAGTAAAACAAAAAACCCAACTGGAACACTTCAGTAAAATTCTCATTAAAACTATTAAACCATATTTTAATAATGTATACAAGTGCTAGACTCCAGGTCTATGAATAGGTCAGATATTCTCCAGTCCTTTTCAGACAATGCTATGTCCAGAATCACTGGAAGGGGACCTCGGTGCATTGTCCCCTCTTTTCTAGGTAATTACCTTTTTTTTTTTTTTCTGGTAGTATATATGAGAGATCTCCAGTGTAAGCACACACTTCACAGTTGAAGCTTTAATGTTCCGTTAATCTCTAAAAGCCAGATTTATTTATGCTGAGAAATATATTCCAAAAATAGCACTGAAATCAGTGAATCAAAAATACAACTATCATATATATTTTGTATCTATCTGTCTTGTGTTGAGGAACTACAGATATCTCAAGCAAACCCAAGAACTTCTCTCTGTTATACTTTCTGATGCTGAAGAATATCCTATCTATGAGTAGGTGGGATGAAATCAAATGAATTTAAGTAAGTGGGTATACCTCATAGAATAATATATTACTTGACATGAGTAATGGTGACAGAATACACCCTATGGGAATTGCAAAGCTAAAGATTGGCACATTAAGTTGAAATACTCCCATTCCCCTCCCCTGTAGTATTTCCTCATCCAGGCTTGTCAGTGTACTTACAGCCTGACCTTCTGTTATTCCTTCTATTGACTCCTGGCATTTTTTTTTTCAGTTGGGTTTGGGGTTTTTTTTGCGGGGGTGGAGGTGGGGGAGGGGGTGTTTTGGTTTTGTTGGTTGTTTGGTTGGGGTTTTTTTAACTGAAAATTTGATTCTTGCAATATTCTATCAATTTTTTCACCTTGAGTCCAAGTCATATATCATTTTTCTTTGGAAAAGAGATACCTTCTGTAAAGAACTTGTATACTTTGCCCTGTAGAAAAAAAGGAAATTTTAAACAAATTTCTCAGGAGTTTCATAAGCCTGATATATTGCTGAGGGAGGTAGCCATATGGTTATTGAATAACCTGGTAGCCACCAGATTATTCAATGGTGTCTTAAAAGGTGATGGATGGAGATTGCAGGATTATTGTAGGTTGTAGTATTCCTCACAGATATCAAGGAGGAATAGAAACATCCTATTGTACCACTGGAAAGTGATCAAGCATTTAGCTAATTTCTTGGCATTACATTAATACTGCATGAAAATTGCCCTCTGGTCAGTAAATACTAGGAAAGGATTTTGTTGGAAGAACAGACCGATACACGCATCCCAATTTCATTGCCCTATAACTTTTTTCACAAACAGTGGAAGGATTATTTGGAACTGTGAGAAAATTGCAAGGCCACTCCTGTGGTGTTTCCTTTCAACAAAAGGTGCTATAGAAGAATGAGCAACAATAAAATATCTGTTCCAATTTAGGTGATGGAGAAATAGTTCCTAGCACAGTATACTAAGAATTATGCAGAGAAAGATTAATGAAACTGTGGGATGACAGAGACAGGGAAAAACTTTCAATACTGTTTTAGACCAGATTAAATCAGGCAAGAGAGCAAGAGTTATATAAAGATTAAAACAACAAAATTCCTTAGATCTCTAACAGTAGACTTCTAACCCCTATGTGCCACAGATTTTGCCAGCTTCTAGGAAGTTGGAAATGCCCTGTTTTAGCCAAAGATAGTATTCTAAAAAGTGATATGCACATCATGTATTGTTCTTCCAGTTGTAAATTCAACACCTCCTTCTACAAAATTGATGTAACATTTATTTGAGAAAATGAATGAAAAAATATTTCACATCTGTTCTCAAATGTTTTTTTATTTCAAAGTGATACAATGTTAAGTAATATTTTAATTTCAATGTCATGAGTTTATTTTGCTTGGAATGTATTACTCTGGCAAGCTGAATAATCCCTATTGAATCAGTAGAGGGGAGTCAGTTTTTCTGCAGTCCTGTACTCTATGTTTTCTTGTTCTGAATAGAATATATAATCCTGTTTACATTTGCTTGCAATGCTACTACTATTGATTGCATAAGAATAAACAGCAATACTTCTTTGTGTATCCTTCCTAAATTACTTCTTAATGATAACATGATTTTTGTAACCTTTCCTTTTTCTTTCCCCCTCGCCCCTGCTGTATATAGGTGTTATACTTTCACTTACTTTTTACCCAAAGTTGACTTCAGTATGATTTAACTTGGAACTGGGCACCTACATCACTCAGTTACTATGTGTCCAAGTTCCTTTTTAAGTATATTTTTGCTGATCTTTCATGTATACTGTATTTGCTATTTATGTTATTTTTAATTTTACCGTCTCTGGAAGTAAATAAGGATTTTTAGATATTTTCAGAATGCAGAGAAGCAAACCTACAGACTATATACCTAAGTTTTGTAGTCAGTAGTTTGAGACTTTAATTTTAAATGCTCAAAGGATTCAATCACCACCAGAACTTTTTCAACCAAAAAACGGTACCAGAAATAAACTAGCACTTCTCCTATGCTCCTCCTCCTTCCTCCACTGAGACAGGCTCCTAAGAAGCAGAGGAAAGGCAGATGTAAAGTAGCAAATCTGGAACCTTGAATCAGGCATTAATTCGGATACATGCTTGGGACCAATGTATTTTAGGTAATTCACAGTTATCCAGGTGAGACTTTTGAGGTGCCCAGGCACCACAAATTCTTTGCCATTCTAATCCGATTTTCAGACATGCACATGCTCTGCAGAGCAGGTTAGGAAGTTATTAGTGGCAGATATTACAATAAGAATTTTCTTAATATTATTTTCATAATCGTCATTATCTATGTATTTGTTTTTTAGAATAGGTATATAAAAAAAAATGTATTTGGGGATCCCTAATTTCTAACTTTAAATTCTGTAGTATGGCAAATGGCCAAGGAGAAAAAGTCTTTCCCTCTCAAAAAAATGTATTTTATTTCACATCAACCATTTGTCAGAGGTTCTGTTGAAACATTACATCCTGTGTATCAGAACTATCTCTTGAGAATAACTGTTTGCTTTGGGGTCTTCAAACAGTAATTCCAAAATCTCTGCAGGCAAGGTTATTTACAGAAATACATGAGAATCATTTGGTCACCACTGAAGCACCTGTAGCACCACTGCAAGGATGGATAGTGCTAGAATCAGTGGCCACTTCAGAAATCAGTAAACATAATAGTCATAGTAATTTACTATTAGTAATAATTTGATACTGTATGAAGTGACTAGTAGTATTTTGTGAGTACTTTATTTTTTAATATCTTCTGAAATATAAACATTAGAGATACATCTAGTATGAAAATGATGAGAGTAAACTACTAATCTATTCAGAAAATTGGTGTAGAAGTAGCTATTTCTAGGGAATAAAATGCTACAATATGAGAGAATAACACTTTGTAACACTGAATGAAAAGTGTGTATGTATCCGTAGGATAATGCAAAAATTCATACAAGATTCTGACAAACCTAATGGAAATATTTTTTGACAGTTAAAACCAAAACATACTCCTGGTATAAGCAGAAATTCTGCCAGGGTAAAGGCTGTATTCTGGATCTGGAGCTTCTGACTGTGCTTCCTGAGTCAAATATTAAATTAATGTTTGATTAATCCATGAGCAAGTACAGTACAACATTGCCAAACAAAACACATACCTTCACCAGCTAGAATTTTGCATCTTTTAGAGGCACTTTTTTGGACTCAAAAAATGTAACAATGAGGTATGAGAAATCAACAAAATACAGATCTACCATATGGTATTAAGAAGTAGATTTCAAGATCAGAAACCTTTTATTTCAGGATATACCACCCTCATTCCCAAATTCTTTCTCAGAACAAAAGGGTCACATTAAGATGGGTCACAACTGACAAAACCAGAATAATTGGTAATGCTTAATTTCACCCTTTTCTTATTGTCTTTGATGTAACTAAACCTCCAATACCTAGACTGATTTTTGTCACAACTTGAAAAGAGGAAGTCTGACTGATAGTAAAACTTAATTTTTTCTGGTTAATCTCTTTAAGATACATTAAAATGGATTAATTCTTCACTGTGAGGATGGTGAGATACTGGGACAGGTTGCCCAAGGAAGTTGTGGATGTCCCCTCCCTGGAAGCGTTCAAGGCCAGGTTTGATGAGGCTTTGAGCAACCTGGTCTAGTGGAAGATGTCCCTGTCCATGGCAGGGGGGTTGGAACTAGATGATCTTTAAGGTCTCTTCCAACCCTAACCATTCTATGATTCAATGGTTCAAATTCCACCCCTGAATCCAGTCAACTTCAGTTACTTCTGTGCCCATGGATATGGATGCAGAATTGGGCTGCAAGTCACCATTCAAACCATCGTTAAAATAAAGGCAAAGGTTTCTTTAGTTTACCCGCACTCAAACAGTTGAAATTTGTTCAAAAAACAATTAATAAAACTGTGACACTTAAAGCCAACATCCCAGTGTTCTACAAGATAACAAACGGTGTCTTAATTCCATTACTCTATGATACTGAAGCTTTCGGTTGCTGCTGGAAAAAACACAGTTAAATTTTAATTTAACTCAGAGGAGTCCGGGCCTGTATGCTGCACATAACTGTTCTCTTGGGCATGATTGGTAATAAAGCCAAGACTAATTCTGGATTCCATTTTGTGTAAAAGCTTAAATAGGAAAGCCACTTACTCTATTTATTTGCTTATTCTTTGACAGCATAATTGTTCACTGATCTTACTAAGAAACTCTCTCTGTGCAAGTCAAATGAGGGACTGAGGCCTAAAGGTCAGTAAAGTAGTACATAGGGAAATGAACACAGTATATACATATTTCTCTTTGCAGACAACTGAGAGCACGTTTATTGTGTCCATTTTTACAAACATGCATAACATTTTTGCTACTAATAATCTACTTAATAAAAATAAGTAGTAAAAATTAGCATGTTGCAATTTAAACATTGCTGACTCTCAAAACTGCGCTCTAACATACACAGTATGTGTCTTTGAAATTTTTTATGGATTTTGACATGATTTTGCAGTGAAGCTCTGACTTTTCATTTCTGTGACTTAAAGTTGAGAACTTTGTTGTGTAATTAAGTAGAGTAGGTCACTGTGCAGCGTGGCAATGCTTTTTTCTAGTGCACGGAGTACTGAATCCATAGTGCAGCATTAATTGCTAGGTAGGAAATGATATTAATATTTTGAATGGTTGTAAGTGGTTTTGCATAAATGCCAGCAATAAGGAAATGGTTTTATGTTTTATTGTTATGCATTTTTAATATCAGAGTGCACTCTAACTATAAAGCTTCTAACAAAAATTAAAGCACCTTACTGCACATTTCAGAAGGCTCTTTCTTAGTATGTTACTATCTTTCTTTTATTTGCATGAATTTTGAGTATATTCTTTTGTTGATGTACCTGCCCACTTATCAGTGATCTAGAGCAAATTCTTCTTTCTTTCCTTGACTCTTGGATTAACTCAGTAAAAAATTGTGACAGAGATACTCTATGACTCTTCAGAAAAACAGTTAATGTCTTAAACTTGGGCATACCTCACTTCTTTATTTTGCATATCATACCCAAACAATACACTTGATCTCAGCAACCTTTCCCAGAAGTCTAGGGGTTTTTTTGCTAGTGTGACAATAGGAAAAATTAGTCTAGGCCTATATGTGGCCAATCTACAGTTGTTATAATATGTATGTACTCTTAAATTAATGGGCAGAATATTTTCTTTTCATGTTTTATATGTTGCTCATTAAACAAATATTGTTCATATTACATCTTACAATATTTCATAGGATGCAGATAAACTGACCTTATGTTTAAGGATCAATATTTATTTCCTGGTCAATAATAAGAAAGTTTTTTCAAATGACAGTGGTATACATCATTGTCAGTTAACAGTTTTCTTTATTTGGACCATTCATCGTTAGTAATTAAACTTAAAAAGAAATAATGAAATTGTGCTAAATTTCTCTGTAGCAAATGGCAGTCTGTATATAGGCTGAGACAGCCACAGATTCATCTGTCCATGTTTTTGCTACAAGATTTCTGCAGGATTGCAAATGCATAGCTATTTCTTTACAAAAGTTACAGGCTAAGAAATATGTCAAAACATTAATCAAGTAATTAGGTAGTTAAGTGAGTATTTAATCATAGATTCTATTACCTACCATTTACATTCCACTGGTAGTGTACCATATAATGTTATTTTGGTCTTCAGTACTATTGTCACCAAATTTTCAGAGCAGCCCTTTCTATAATAGAAAAAGACATTTATCTTGCATAAAGGAGTTTAAATGGTTAGAGCTTGATTGCAGAAGCCTGTCAGAGGATGGCTTTAATGAGGTCCATATGGTTGCCATATGATGCTACATAGAGTCTTTCACTCTATCTCTAGAATCCACAACATTTCATACACTCATGTTTCCTTTTTACAAATTTATCAAGGTAAACAAATGCTTTTATCACAGTTGGCTCTAAAAGCAACAGTTTTCATGGCAAGAAAGCTTGCATATCTGACCTTACAGGGACAATAAGGCCCTTGTATCATGTATGTATGCAGATGTAACAGAGATAGCAAATGTCGCTTTGCTGGTAGAATCATATGTACAAATGTGTGATAGGTAAACTTTTAAAATATTTATATCCAATTTTATGTGTAGAATGGAACTAATAAATACATATAAATTCCTGGAAACAGACAAATTATTTAAGGCAAAAACACCTACAAAAATACTTTCTGTGATTGTAGCAATGCTCAATGATCTCTGTAAAGGGTCATGGTCTAATTGCCCAGAGTAATGCATAAGCATATGAGCAGATATTCTCTATTCCAAAGAGCTTATAGTCTAAGATGACAAGCTATCTCTAAAGGCAGTAGTGTAATATAACATAAAATCACTTAAATATGAATCTGTGTATATAAGCGTATCTATTTATACATATATATGAAAACTCACACTGTAAAATCCATACATTCCCATTTTTAAATACACTGCATTCTCCTCTGTGAGTGTGAATATATATATTCACACTCATACTATATAACCTCGCATTCAATTTTAAAAATAAAACATATCATTGTTTCCCAATGAGCTAACATTTTGTGGGAAGCATTAAGATATCATTTCTTCAGTGATGTCAAGATATATCACTTGGTTGGTGATGTAAATTTTGCTGGTTTTAGTGTGTTTCACATAAGTGAGATGTCATGGAAGCACGAATAAAGATAGTTTGGAGAAAAGCAAACAGGATCAGTGTGATTCTTAAAATAGGAAGGCAAAGATGATGTATTAAGAGACAAAACAGAGGCAATGTGGATCTGTGATGGGCCTAAAAAGTGAGAATAAGAAACATTAATTTGGTAACCTAAATTGGCATTTCTTGTCCTTCTTTTCAATAATGAATTTCAAGCAACCAAAGAGCAACAGATCACTTCCTTCCTTTATAATAAATTTTGAAAATTATGGTGATGTTTAACAGTACCTTCCTTTTCTCAAAATACTTTATTACATATGAAATGAATCAAATGTCCAATAGAAATTACTGGTTTGATTTTACTTCTTGTTAATCATGATATCAATGGCATTTGTTATGGCAATTAATTTGATAAATTATAATCTGAATTAATAAAAGGCAACAGATTTTATTAAAAAACATTAAAATTGGATTTATCCTTTCAGGTTCACTATTAACACACTGTAGAGCTGCATCCTCAGTATTCTGTTGGCTCTATTTTTCAAAGCTTCTGCAGTGAACACTAGATTCAGGAGTTTCACATTAGTACCTTTATCAATATTGTTGATGATTTTGCAAAAAGGAATTTTAAAACACAAGTTTGCATGAAAATTTTCTTTAGAATATCTAAGAATTTTCAACAGGAAAAGTATGTGAATGTGTACTTGATGAAAATACCGTATGAACAAATTATTCTGTGTTTAATTTTGTGAACTACATAAGAAATACTTCATCTCTGGAGGCTTTTATAGAACTATACCATATTTGTGAAACAAATATTTAGCACCCTGTTTTATTCTGGGTTCAATTCTACAAGTCTTACTCATGTTAAAAACTACTACCACAGAAAATCTTGCTCCAGATTGGCAAAGAAGCAAAATGCACTTGGCACAAAATAGCTGAACTTAGTAGTCTGACATCTGGCACCTGAGTGAGTGGCCTGATCCCAGGCACATGGAAATAAACAGGTTTCATTTCCTGGACAGTAACCTTTAGCTCAAACTTCATGAACATTCTGATTTTTTTAAAATACTGAACACTGAAATCCCATCAAACTCAGTGCCTTAGAAAAACAGCTGGGTTTGCTGATATTCTTATTTTTATTGTGTTTGTTTCTCAACTGCAATATTTTAATAATACAACTCATTTTTCCTTATTCTTAACTTTTCTTCCAGCTAGTGGACCAAATTAGAAACGTGATTTATAGCAAATCATCATATCATAGAAGTGTGGCTTCTATATTAAAAAAAGGCTAACAATGACTCTAATGAAAGTGTATCAATAAATTTTCAAGACACATCATTGACAATTCAACAAGAATCAAGAAATGAATACCATGAGATTGGTTTATAAACTGTTAACATGTTGAGATCTGTATTTTCTCTTGTGTATTTCCAAACTTGTTGTGCCCTTTGGAAAAGAAAATAATTGGTTTTGACATTATTTGACTGACTTGATTCAAGCAGGCCATAATTACAGTGCTGATCAGGTTTCCGTAGACTGTTTGAATTCAAGCAGGAATACAACATGTGGAAACATGATGGTTAATCGCAAACAGATACACTACACAGATTTTTTCCCCAATTTTCCTTCTATGCTTCACTGAAGTTACTTCAAATTTACAGCTGTGTAAATGTGAAAAAACATAACAGCAATGTAATTACCACTGGAAAAAGGCTGCTAGTAGCAGTGGCAGAGAAGCTGTCACTGCTTAAATACTATTTGAGCATATAAACCAATACTTGCATACGTTTTCATCAGTACAGAAACAGTTTTCTGACTCTTATTTAAGAAAAAACCAACACAGCAGAAGAAAAACAAAGTCTCTTTTCTTCTGTGAGACATTTGTCAGGTTTATGAAGGTCAAAACATAAAACACGAAAAAAATATTTGGGGAAGGGTTGTTTGATTCTTCATGTCTAGTCAATGTAACTTTGACACAAGAAAATGGTGGAGAGAGAACATTTACTGAAAAAATAGGGGTGGGAATGAGGAAAAGAACCAGTAATCCAAAGGAGAGAGAGTAAAGCAGGGTTTATAAAAATAAACATTTGCCACAGTTGAAGAAGAAAACGAAAATACGATGACAGCAGGAACAGATTTAAAGCCATAATTATAAGAGAGGAGTAAAAAAAAAAAAGGATATCCGGTTACCGTGATGATTCCTAAAATTTTGTTCCAGTAGCAGTAGGAGCACAGAAAAGGGTAGAGGATAAGAACTATAGGGGATAACATATATATATAATTTTGAAAAATAAAAGTACTGGTCATACTGGCTGGGAATAGAAATGATAAAAGTAAATAATTTGATCTTTAGGATTGTAATTTATAAACTTGCTGAGGGCTTTACTGGATTTCCTGGATATTTCAGTGCTTCTGACTATCCCATTTGGTTTTCTTTTGATCCAAAGTTATGGAATAGTAACTGTTTGGGTGTTGTCAAAAGTGGGATCAACTTATAAACAGTGAATCTACTTTGCTAACTACAAGTAGAGGCCAAACAAGATGCAGGTCTATGTAGAAATAGTCTCTATATGCTGTTGTTATTATTTGTATTAACATTATCCCTGATAGCTTGATCACAAGCCAATTATTCATTATGGCAAGCGTACAAACAAGACTTAAAGGTGCAAAAAAATGGTCAAAAGACGACTCACTTATGTGTACTTTAAGTCAAGAGGCAACACAAAGATTTTGAAGGAAAATTGATAAACCAGTGGTGGTGGTGGTATGGTCACTGCACCCCAGCTACTGAGCTGGTTAGAGGTGTTTCTAGGAATCCTTGCTGGTGAAGGCCCTCAAAAGGGAGATCTGGGATGGAGATTGAGGGAAAGCTCTGAAAAGTGTAAACTTACATCACAAGCTGATCAGAGGAAGCCTGTATTTCTACAGATAGAAAAAAAAAAAAAAAAACCAACAAAAAAAGGATGCAGTAGTGTGGATAGATCACAGAAGCCCTTGGAAATGAAGGCAAGGTACTTAGGGTTGATGTCTGAATGTAATGAAATAGGAGTTGCTGGACAGTTACCATAAAGGAGGTTAATGCGATCAAATACCCAGATAGGAAAAAGATGTTTACTGTAACCATCTGGATCAGATATGACTTATGTACATATCTTTATATATTAATATTCTACTTTAAAGTTGTGCTCGAGTTATGGCTGCAGACTTGACATTGACATGGTTTTGACTTTTTCTTGACACAGTAGACCTGAAAACTGAAGAGATTTCAGTCTTTCTTTTTGTTTATTTTCAATTTAAAACAGCTTAACACAGAAACGATTTAAAATAGAGGATTTGCCTCCCAGATAATTAAATTAAATTTAAATTTAAATTAATTTATGACATATTTTTGATTGTGGATGTAATTTTTTAGTGGCTGTAGCTAAATTTTTGCTCCCAGATCCTAGTTATATGCAATTTTATGGAAAAGAAGGGAAGAATGGCATTGTAAATAAAGCAAAATCAAAATAGGTTCTCATTAATTGGTTTCAATGCACACAAAGGTATTTTGTTTATGAAAAGCTCTTTAGGAATTCACCATGCAAGACAGAGTTCTTATGGAAACCACAGAAACAGATCACACTTCATTTGACAGAAAATGCTATCAGGCGTTTTTTCAAGTGTCGTTTTCTTATGTTTTTTCAATTTTCTTTTTTTTTAACTTTTATTAACACCTTTTACCTGTTTTCGTTTATAAGCAAATTTCATTTTTTAGGATGTAAGTTTTTCACTGGAATTCAAGATTTCTGAATTCTGTCCAGTATAATTTATATACTGTAAGTCTGTCCTTTTTGATAATGAAAGAAAAAAAGAGTATAAAATAAAACTTTGTTGTATTTTCTTTGATAAAAGAGTTCTTTTGATCCTTATATTACATTGAATTTGATTTATGGTCATTGAAGTCAATTACATCTTTCATAAGCTAAAAAACCCTGCAAAACCACACACACTTTGTAGTACTCTTTATTTAACTATAGCTAATAGTTTTGTAGATTGTGACTGATAGATAAGTCAAAAGATGCAAGTGCACCATTCTCTCTTCCTAGATCTCCCAGTGATATATATTTGTTATTTTTTGTGTGTGGGACTCATTTTTAGGATCATGCTGAGCACAAGATCATAAAACAAGAAGTTTCAGTGAAATCCAAATCCTATGTATTGTCACTGGATGTCGGCTCCACTGTGAAGAACATAAATTGTGAGAATACTTTTTACTGATGAATGTGTGTGTTTATATGAACTCAACTGTGCATCCTTCTAGGCTATGTATTCCTTCCTCTTCTAGACTGTAGGCCAAGTTTTAGTAAACCTAAATGAAGCTTTTTTAGCAACAATAAAACCAACAATAGGATGGATGGCACTGTCCAGACTGCCAACACTAGTGGCTCTGGTAAAGCCTAAAAAGGCTTTACTTTACTCTGTAGTAACCACCAGCTTTGCTCTTGGTCTTCCTTTAGCCGATACTGTTGTGTGAGTGGAGGACTTTCTGACATGAGTAAGTCAAGATTAAGAGGAAACTGGTTTGGTTTTTGTTTTGGTTTGGTTTGTTTTTTTAATAAGCTAGCTGTAGATACAGATTTAATTTTTGTATTTTCTAATGTAATCTGCCAATTTCCCTTGTCTTATGAAGCATCTCTTTCTTCCTATTCCCTACTTAGTCTGCTTTTGTTCTCTGTGTTTTTATGGAAATGCTGTATCTTTGCTCTGCTTAGTTAAACTTCTCTTTTAAATGTTACCATTTCAAAGCTCATTAAATAGTTGGAAAGTAGGATATATACAAAGGTGTTGAAGAACTAACTTTGCTCAGATTTATCATGCCTTTGATTGACTGGGGAAATGACTTTCAGCTGACATCTAAGACAACAAGTTAGCTGAAATAAAATTTTGCTTAATACCCTTGCATCAATAATCTAGGCACAGCATCATTGATTGAGAAAGTCTGATCAATAGAGTATTACTGGCTGCCTAACTGTAACTTTGCCAGACTGTTTTTGTTAATTCTGCTGATGACCTTCGTACCACTGCTTTTCAGGTTCACCGTTTTTTTCCCTTTGAAATTCAATTTGCTCCATTTGCTATTATTTAAGGAATTTACACATCCAATTGATTTCATTCTACCTGATACAATTTAAGTTTAGGATATAAAAGATTGTGCAAGCTTGGGACAAATCTTCTGTAGCCCCAAATTAGAATCTTTTTGAGAAACTTCACCTTGGGGAAGACATAATCCATGGGAAGAAAGAAGGGGAATATAAGTAATTTATTTTAACCACATGGATACTGTGGCATTTTCGTCTTGATATTTACATTCAGGATAGATGAAGTAGCAAGTAAAAAGGGGAATAATAATCTCAACCAATCCTAGATTGTTGTCATTTGGGAATAAGAAAACCGTTAGAGAAATAATGAAAAATATTCCAAATCCTAACTAATCTCTCAAATAGGAACCCTCCATTCTGTACTTTTAAATATTTTCTCTCTTGGTCCATTTTCTTTGTGATTTATATTAGCCCTTGTTTCTGTCTTTGTTACATTCTTCAAGCTATCTCCATTCACACTTGGATGGAACAAAACAACTATTTCATTGAAAGGTATTTATCAATTTGGGATTGCTTCATTCAGTGTCCCCTCAGAATACATAATGCTTCTCTCATGCACAGACAAGACTGAATGCAATGTCTAGATGTATTTGTCTTATCCAACTACATGTTGAGAAAAATGCATTGCTATTTTGCTACTATTCTAATATAAATTCCTGGGCTATGTTTTCATAGTTATGAAGGTATTAAAAGCAAAATACGCTAAAACACATCCATTTCTCTATGATTGCTCTATTAACATTTTACTACTTGTGGAACATATATACCATCTAGCTCCCTATAATTTTCCAATGTGTGGAATTAGATCCTGTGCTAGATGGTGGAGTGTATAATGCAGCACAGGGCAAGGAGGCTAGTGAACTGGTTTATTCTGAGGCTGGCTGCTCCCAAGTCTCCATGTAAAGCTCTTTAGAGGCCCAAGGAGATTCAAGGTAAAGAACTGTCTCGTTAAAGTGAGGACAGACTTAATGATGTTATTTTTCTCCTTGACGTCCTATGGAGAGTCCACCCATCATTACAAGGTCTTCCGTAGTCAAGGGATCTTCCCACCATTGGCTATAGCAATTTTCTGAGTGCCTTTCTACTAGCTGCATACCACAAAATGTCTTTAATACTCTGTCTGGGCCAGAAAACACAGATCTTCCTAGCAAAAGGGTATCATATTACTCTGTTAATCTGCTTGACCTTGATTTTAGAGTGAGACGAAGGCATCTGTATTCCATTTAACTGAATAAAGAAAATGTCATGTCTTGGGACATGGCCAGATTTACCCACCTTCCCACCTATCTGAACTCTGCCTAAGTGCAAAAGACAAATAAACTTGAGAGTATTACTGTTTACATGATTCAGGCTTGAATGTACATATGCTATAGGATTGTTTAAAAGTAAATTAAGTTTGGAGAGATGCTGTTCAGGTTAACATCAATATTAATGTTTGGGAAAAGGCATTGACGTCATTGAAACTTGCTGAATGTATATAGTGTATCAGATAAGGGTATTAGCTCCAAGACAACATTCATTCATACGTCATGTTAACATATTGAAATACCTGCTACTCAAAGCATTTTTATTTAAGGGCTAGATAGCTGCCATAAACAAAAAATTAATAGAAACATTATATATTAACCCATAAATAATGAAATAAAAAATAGTATCTTTACAAATTCTAAATATTATGTTAATTTGTTTCTCAAGATTAATTCTATTTACCTGAAGTATAGACAGAAAATTACATTCATGTAGTGTTATCCAACTTTAAAAAATTGTATTTTTCAGGAATTTTTAAATGAAAACAACCCCCTTATATGTTCAGTAGAATAATCAGACCATCTTTAGCATTTCATTATGCAATGAATGTCAGACTCTTATTGTCTGCACTCATAAGGTGAAACAAACAGTAAATATAGTTAAAGCTTGCTGTTAAATCAAAGTCAGAAGAAACTGAATGGTGCTAGAACTGGGAATTAACTTAAACCTGATTAGAGAATCAAATGCCTACTGTTAAAAAAAGATTTGGAAGCAGATCTATAGAAAATAGATAATTTATTAAATCCTAGGTTAAAAATGAATATATTGCTAAGACTTTAATAATTTACATGTTTTTTTCTTGATATTGTCCTTCATCTGCTTTTAAAAATAAAGTATCTATTTTTGAGGTTAACATCCTGGCACCTTTCAGTTATTCAGGCATATTTGTTATCTGAAGAAAAATAGAAAGCTACAAACCACAAAACAAATGGAAGATTGTATCTCAAAAAGTTCCCAGATTTGCAGTGTGTCTCCAGAATAGGCTGTTTCTGGATAGTGGTTTTTGAAAAATTCAAGATTTGGAAATCGGTAAAATATTTTTGAGGTAGATATAAGATAATATTTTAAATACTTTTAGTTGCAGGGCTGACGTAATAAATGAAAGCACGGTAATGCTAATTTGTTGATCATCTAATCAGTGCAAAGTATGTCCCATTTATCAAATTTTATTATATCTACCTAATACTTGGTTAGAAATATAAATAGAATTTAGCAAGTCCTGGGAAGAGTGGATGGTGTAAGGCTCCCCTCTATTAAAGCATTATTTGAAATGTTTTTAATTGTAGGACATATTTTAGTTTTGTGTAGTAGTAAAATAGTAGGGTCTGCAGCAATTATTCTTAGCACAAATTGTTCTTAATGCTGGGTTATAACCACGTTTGAAGCAATGTGGGGTTTTTTTTCTATCTTGTTACCTTTTTTTACACTGAGCTTTAGGATATGTGGTATTTGAAAAATCCTACTGAAGTCAGTAGGTTAAATAAGACATGGACTTGTAATACCTACAATTCTAGGATCTGACTAATTTCTTGAAAGCTTTGCAATGCTTTTGTTTGCTGGGCCTGCCATTTCATTAGTTAGTCATCATCATAATGACTATATTTATTATTGCTGCTAAAAATAGGCAATGATGACAATATAATCTAATGGATTCGCTTTGTCCCTGCTTGAAAACGTTGATCTGTCACTTACAGTAGGTTTACAAGGCTGCAATATTATCTTAGCAAAGCTATTTGTGCTTTTAATTTTCTCACAGTTGGAGTACTATAGACTCTTTTTACATAAAACTACCAAAATTAAATTTCTGTTTAGCTGGACTTGGAGTACAAATAGGTGTATCATTTGATGATCTGTCTCTAAAAACTGTTTAAGTGTAATAGATAAAAATTTTATTATCAGATTCTATGATTTTGGACCCTTGGTTTTGTTTGGTCCTCTGTTTTTTAATCAGCAGGAAAAGAAATCTTTCTGTTTTCAAATAGAAATATATTTCCAAGAGAGTTAATAAGCCTCTATAGTATACCTTAGAAAAAGATAATTAAAATCTTCAGTTTGAGGTTTGATGGTCTAAACATGCTATTGGTATAATAAAATGTAAATAGGGGGTTTTTTTACAACCGTGTGAACAGTGAAAGGATTTTGTTTAAATAATTCATTTTAAAAAATTACTACTCATACACCAAGAACACAATTGCTTATTCTCTGATCCCAAACATAAATACAGACTGGGAGATGAGTGTACTGAGACCAGCTCTGAAGAGAAGGACTTGGGGGTGGGGGTGGACAAGGAGCTCAACACGAGCCGGCAATGTGCACTTGCAGCCCAGAAGACCAACTGTATCCTGGGCTGCATCAAGAGAAGTGTGGCCAGCAGGTCAAGGCAGGTGATTCTCCCCCTCTATTCTGCTCTCATAAGGCTCCACCTGGAGTACTGTGTCCAGTTCTGGAGCCCCCAACACAAGAAAGACATGGACCAGTTACACCAAGTCCAGAGGAGGGCCACGAGGATGATCCAAGGACTGGAGCACCTCTCCTATGAGGACAGGCTGAGAGAATTGGGGCTGTTCAGCCTGGAACAGAGAAGTCTCTGGGGAGATCTTATAGTGGCCTTCCAGTATCTGAAGGGGCCTACAAGAAAGCTGGAGAGGGACTTTTTACAAGGGTAGGCAGTGATAGAACAAGGGGTAATGGTTTTAAACTGGAAGAGGGTAGGTTTAGATTAGACATTAGGAAGAAATTCTTCACTGTGAGGGTGGTGAGACACTGGAACAGGGTGCCCGAGGAAGATGTGGATGCCCCCTCCCTGGAAGTGTTCAAGGCCAGGTTGGATGAGGCTTTGAGCAACCTGTTTTAGTGGAAGGTGTCCCTGCTCATGGCAGGTGGATTGGAACTAGATGATCTTTAAGGTCCCTTCCAAACCTAACCATTCTGTGATTATATGATCTCGTAATTTCATATATTTTCAGTAGCTGTGGAGCTACTTCTCTGAGGCACAAGTAGGCATGTTGTGAGGGCAGAAAGAAGAAATCCTGCCAGTACATTATAATTTCATTAGAATAATTCTTTAATTTAGTTTTCTTGAACATCCTGAATTCTTATAGCACCTCCATACCTAACTTTGCTTCTACCCCTTTCTGAGAGCTAGAAAGCCGTTAAAGTCCCTAAAATTCCATGAGCATTGAATTCGCTATTTTATGATAGACAACTGTGAAAGTCTTAAACATCAGTGTCAGGGAACATGCTAAAGAAGGGACATTTTAGCAGAAAGAGTCCAGTTACATGGTTTGAGCTATATGTTTATACAGCTTGGAGAAGCTATAATTAATTAGGTAAACCATAAACAAGTCTGAATCGTGCCAAGAACACATTTACTCCACAGACATGTCATATCACAGAAGGGTTTTTAAACTGTTGCCTAAACATCAACTGAAACATGCAAACTGTGAAATGTCTACTGTGATCCATTGGCCTACCTATTGCACAGGCTTTGTGTGCTCTAATAGGGTAAAGGAATGGTCACCTTAATGTGACTGTTAACACATGAGTAATACTAACCATGAATGAAATAGCTTTACAAATGCAACAATATGTCTCTTTTTCTTATACAACATTACACAATTCATGGATTCATGAACCAGGTGATATTGGGTAATTTCTTTATCACTGGCAGGACCTGCAAACCATCCTAAATAAATAAATAACTAGAATCAAAGAATCATTGTCTGTGTCCTGGTATTGTGTCAATCACATGATTCCCATTGTGAATCACAAAATATAACTAACATTGATAATTAATGCTGGGTCACATATATCTATCTTGCATTAAAAGAGTCATCTTCAAATTGATTTTACAAGCTGTATGTTTGTGCCAAAATATGTATCAGAAATATATGAGCAATGACCAGCGTAGCTGGCAAAGTTTAAACCTTTAAATGCCCTTTAAAGTCATCCTACTTTAAACTCTATGTAAGACTTAGTCCAGATCAACTGCTGTGTTCTGGAGATCACAGAGGTCCTTCAGACTTTACTCCAGCAGAGCTCTCACTAGATTTCCTTAGAATTTGGCTGTCATGAGGACTGGGGTTGAGTCCTACTTTGAATGTACTGTTTCCCCTCAAAACAGGTAGAGGGCTTTCTTGAAACTGGGACTGCTTGTCTAATGAAGGTTACTACCTTTACTTGAAAATCTGATCTGTTTTTGTTCAGAGATCACAGCTATAGCAAACTACTATTTCTTAGCATCATCTCTTCTATATATTCCCATAAATAACTTTATCTGCTGCTTTTTTTGATGGATAAATGGTCAACTGAATTTTTATTTATTCATGTTTGAGAGTCATAAACACATTCCAGTGCCTCATGGAATAAAATGCTAAATGAATAGAGATAAAATTTATTGGCACTGGAATTTAAATTTGAAAAAGAAAGCAAGTATTTACAAAACTCCAGGTCAAACTTTTGAGTTGTGCTTTTAAAGACCTGTTATAGCAGGTTTTCAAGATATTCATATTTTTAAAAAATTAATATGCTACAGTAACTGAACAAGATAGTTTAACCTGGTGATGACCAAATGTTAGATTCATCTAGGCCAAAAAAATGCTGTGGAAGTTTGCAGTCACCCATTAATAGCTTGAAAACTCACTTCTAGATGTTGAACTGCAGGTTTGTGATGTCTTTGGGGAACCTGATTATTTGATTTATTCAGAAAAATTAACTTGTGAGACAACCTTTATCTTCAGATTTGTAACTTCCATTTCTCAGGCTGTTGATTGGTTAAAGCAGGACCTGTTGACCTCAATAGCTCTTCCTTGTTCAAAATTTTCTTTGTTCCAGTTTGGAAACACTAGAAAAATAGAAGAAACATCTAAGTTTCATTTTCAGTATATCTACACTTAGATATATAGAGAAGTTACTGCAAGGCAAACTAGGATATAAACTTTTACATTGCACCATTTCTGAGATGAATTTATGTATCTATAATGTAGCCTAAGCTAAATGGCTAATGTGATTTAGTTTATCTTTCAGTATAACTATTGTGCAGCTGAAGGTGTCGGAAAGCAATTCTGAATGAAATACCTCCCCTGGGGAGTTAGCTGTTTGAACAGAAAGTTGTATAAATTGATGCAGGCTTTCAATACTATTTCCTTTCGGATTGTCATGTTGGTTAGCTGATTGTTACTGGTTCTCTGTCTTTTGCTGCTTCCTCTACAACCACATGAAGAAACCTGACTGGAAAAGTGTGTGTTAGGGACCTCAATGGGACAGAAGTGTAGAGCTGGAGAGGATTAATCTGTCCTTTAAACTATTAGAATGGATTTCCTGTTACTGTCATCCTTTCCAGGGTTAGAACTTACTACTTACCTTAACTAAGTTGTTTAAACTTAGTCATTCTAACTTGGTTTATCAACTCACATTGTTGATAAACTGCTAAAAGCATAATGAAATAAGACAACTGCTTATGTCAAAATCTAAGCAGACTTTAAAAGTTTTCAATTTTTTTTTACAGTATGTTTGATAAAATAGTCCAGTGGTTTTTGAAAGTTTGAATACTATTATTTGTAATAATAGTAATTATTCCTTGTAATTCTTAAATACTTTATTCCTTAATTTTGAATAATTTGTCTTCATTATACATAAAGATAATATATAGACATTATGTGTAGCTTCCTCTAAAGATAAGAGTGTTAATTTTGTTGCTGCATGACACAAATGCTGTGTACTGAAAGGAACAATCTGAGTGAACATACAGTAGAAAGACCAAATATTACTTTCAAAGTAAAGCCTCACAGGAAACATCAATGAAAAATGGAGGATATTCACTGTTTTTTGCTGGTTTCATAGATGAATGGAGAAGCCACAGAAGTTTGGGGTTATTTTTCCTCTCTGTGGCAGCTCCGGGAGTCTGTAGTGCATTCAGCATTAGGAATGAAGTTAGAAGACACTGGATGTGGCTTTACAAAACCTGGATAATTACTGTACCACAAATAAGGAAGTAACATATAAAGAGACATGCATTTTAAATTTCTGTATCATTAGGAGTTACAATAAAGTAATATATAACACGGTTAAGTCAAGGAGTTATAGCACTGGTAGTACAGAAAAGACTTTGGCTACACCTACATAAGCAAGTAAAGCAATGCAATAGAGATGGGCTTATAAGGCAAAACAGGTGAGACTGAGGACTCAGTGTCCATCCTATACGGATGTTTCAGGGTGTTTGCTTTGTACTTGCTCTGGTCTGGTCACAAGGACTAATCTTCCATTAGCAGGTGGAGCACAATGCCTGAGGACCTGTAGGGCACACTCAGGCTTGGTGTCAGTCAAACAAAATTTGGTTAGTGCACTTTGCAACTCAAAATGTCATCAGTGAGGATGATCAACTGATCTGCTTCAAAAGTACACTCCTAACTAAAATGGAAGTATTTCTGCAATTGTATCTCACGGGGGTTTGGCAGCTAAAGAGAAAGTATTGACAGTGATCTCCAGAGAGAAGGATTCAACAGCTGTTTATCCTTCACAAGAGAGGTTCAATGTTCTGCAGAGGATGTGAAAAGAGGCATCCAAGTCATTATTTTTATTTGACTTTTGGTTTCAGAAAAGATAATCAGCAGAGGAAAAGCAGCAGAACTATGATAATAAAGCACCATCTTACAGTAAAGCTCAAGCATTTTGGAGCCGCTAATACACCTTCTGAGGCCTGAGTCTGAAGGAAATGACAATATCTGTCTCTGATATTTGGGTTCTCTCCTCTCTATCTTGTGTTGAATAAGCAAGTGAAAAGTTACAGAATGCTTCTCCCCACCCCCGCTCCCCCAGTTTCCAGTTTTTGTGCTTCACTTTTCCTTTGACACAGAATTTTCAACCTCACCAATACTCTTCTGTCACTACAAAAGCTAGCAAATGCATACTCAAGCAGCTGAAGTCCTTGGTAAAATTTTGAATTAAGTGTTAGAAAGGTGCTGAAAATTAGGAATAACAGTTCTAATTGTGGCTATGCAAAAGACAATGTAAACACGTCTTCATTGACTGCTAAGAAAACTAACAACACCCTTTTTGCCTGTCTTCCTCTAGACGCTCTCACAGCTTGCTGGCTGCATACTGGTGGGTGTTTGAGTTCAGTCAGTGACATGTTAATCACTTGAAGAGCAGCGGGCAAACACCATTGGCTGTGGAACAGTACATTGCTGATTTTGAGTGTTCATGCAAAAGCTTTTTGCACGAAACGTTCACAAGCCAGTCTCTTTCCAAGCTCACTACTTCCATATAGCGCTTGTTTTACGGCTGTGGTTCCACAGTCTATGTCCTGCTTCAATGCTCAGCAATATGAATTTGATTCTGGTTTCTCCCTGTAAATTACTTAGAACATGGTACAAAATTCACAATTTATTTACACTTTTCTTCTGGCTAAAAGGCAGCTGCATTTTCTAGTCCTGTGTTTACAGTGTATTCACAGTGCTTTCCAATCCACGTGTGAGATTTGTATTAGTGTATAGTTTTTAGGTTCTTTCCACCTTCCTGAAAAATAGCAGTTGTCTTCTGTTTTCAACCTTCAGTACAGAAGTTAGACATGCTTCTCTTCTTTTTTTAAAACACCTGTCTAGTCGTGTTTTCTGTAAGCCTTTTGTTTGTTCCAAAAGATAATCTCCTCCTCAGCTGTATTTTGGCTGTACAAACATGTCGCCTTGAAAAGTGGTGAGTGTGGAATGACTTCACTATTTAGCTGTTTTCAGCAATACTTCCCCTTGGCAATGCAATATGGTGCTATTGTAAGGCCTTTTCTTAGGCCAATATATTTACAGGTCTAATGAAGGATTTCTGTCCTTGGAAAAAATTAACCTGGCAAGAAGTGACTTGTTTGTTATGTTCTGTTATAGTAGCTATGACAAATGAAGAGCCAGTGAAGTGTTGACAAGGTCTTAGTCATTGCTTGCTGCCTTGATTTGGTGTAATAGTGCAAGCAAAATGTCACCCTACATTTTAGCTTCTTGTTTTGCTCTGTCTATATATATATAGCAATATTACTGATACTGGGATTGCTACCCATTAAAAAAAAATAATGCTGTAAAGATGGCATCTTAGCCAATCTTGGCACTACACATTGAAAACAAGTAAATGTACTGAATGAAAAATAGCCAAGTCAGTAATGGGGATAAATCACCTATACAACAACATACTGAACAAGTAAGGTAGACAAAGTTTCTTGGTTTGTTTTTTTTCCATTTCTATATAAATGGTAGGACCTGATCTAGTGCAAATTAGTAGCAAGATAAAATAGCGTTATGTCTGAATAATAATAATTCTTGTATGTGTGGGGTTTTTTTTTTAACTATGTCAGATGAAAATCCTACAGTTCACCTCTTGTGTGTAACAATACAAACTAAACTACTAGGATTACACTCATCCTCCCTATTGCCCATGGCAATGTCTTTTTCCTATTCCATTCCAAATTCGATTTAATAAATATATGTTTATTTAGAACACTGTCATTAACAGTGGGACTACTGTTTACCCCATGGCTTACCTAGAGAAGATCAGAGATGCTGAGCAGAGCTTAGGAATTGGAATATGCTGCTTAAATGGCATATCTAATAGACTTGCTTTTTGCCTCTGATGTAAAATGTGTAGTAAAGATGTTACTACCCAACCACCTTGGAATCCACCCTAATCTTTTTGGTTTATTCTATGCATTTTGTTTGGATGTTTCTAGCCATAGCAGTAACAGTATTTTCCTTTATATTTATTCATTTTTTAAAAACCTGTGTATCAGTATGTGTTACCTTTTTCTACATTACTGGTATTCCTTGAGCAGTATTATCATTCTTTATCCCAAGCACTTACTCTTTTGCCATGTCATAGGTCAGTCTTCTGGGATGCTTTAGGTTATTTTTGTCTCTCAAAACAACAGTTCTTTTCCCCAGCAAACAAGGAGGACACTAGCATTTTATAATTCACTCTCTGTATACTTCACTGTCCAAAACAAAATAAATGTAGAATCTACATACAAAATGTATTCCCCTTCCACGCACCCTAAGAGCTTTTGTACAGTATTGGAAGAGTGATCAATTACTGGTATGCAGCCCCCATAATAATGAGTAAGTACTGGGATACACTCTGGCTGTTTACCCAAGATAATGATCAAGTTGTAGTATAGCAAACACATTCTGCATCCATCCATGGGATATCATGCATTCTGTATAATATAAGTGGAATGATCGAATATAGAGATATTCAAATACTGCCAGTACCACCCAGGCTAGAGATGATGGTATACACGGATCTTGATTAAATAGTCCTTAGCAAGTACATTGGTATATTTTGCAGCTACTAGAGCAATGTCTCCAGTAACGTGGATCAAATACTATTCTGCATAAGATTAAGCTAGGATATGTTGCTAAATGTATTTTTTTTCTGTTGATGATTTCCAAATTGGCTCTCTAGCTTTGCCTGCTTTAATATATCTCCCCTGTACTTCTCCCGCTGTCTCACAATCTTTTATTCTATTTCTGATCCTCCAGTATCCTGTATATAGTGCCTGGTAAAATGTTTCTCCCACTTTAATTGGTTGTTCATTTTGAAAGAGAAAGAAGGGGGAAGCATAAAACACACAGGCACACTGCTTCTGGTTCTCCCACTACCATTAAAGCTTGCGTTATTTTTTTTAAAATGCATTTTTCTAACCAAAAAATGTTTTCATTTTAAAGGTTTTGCTTATCTTTGATAATTTTACTATATGTCTACACTTTCTTTGTGGAAGATGGGAAGAGGAACCGATAGGTAAATTCCATTTAGTCTTTAAAAGGCATGCTGAGTAGGTGGGTGACGTAAACATGAACTAGAAACATCATTACTTTAGCACTTATTCTAACTGCATGAAAATGGTGCAAGTATATTGACTGATTTTGATTTAAATAAAATGATATCATGTTCCTCAGTTTAACCTATGTTGGAAGCAGTTACACTGGTCTTGCAGAAAATCTACATGCTGGGTTTTCTGGAAGCCTCTTTCTAGAGATTTTTCTTCACTAAACAGGAATCCTGTAGGGCTAGAAAACAGGCTTTCATTAAGTTCTTCCAGCTCCTTGTTTGTTCTTCATTTCTTGTGCCATGGCCGCAATGAATGCAAGGCATCTGAATTTTTAAAAATGGTCAGTATTAGTCCAGCTCTACTCTGCTTCATTGTATTGGGTTTGTGTGGCAAGATTTTGGTAGTGGCGGGGCATAGAGGTGGCTTCTGTGAGAAGCTGCCAGAAGCTTCCCCCATGTCCAACACAGCCAGTGCCACTGGCTCCAAGACGGACCCACAGCTGGCCAAGGCCAGGCCAATCAGTAACGCCTCTGTGATAACATAATTAAGGAAAAAAAAGGGGGAAGAGAAAAAAAAAAACTGCACACTACAGCTAGAGAGTGGAGTGAGAAGACATGAGAGAAACAACCCTGCAGACACCAAGGTCAGTGAAGAAGGAGATGGAGGAGATGCTCCAGGCGCCAGAGCAAAGACTCCGCAGCAACCTGTGGTGAAGCCCATGGTGAGGCAGGCTGTCCCCCTGCAGCCCATGGAGATCCATGGTGGAATAGATGACCATCTGTAGCCCGTGGAGGACCCCACGCCGGAGCAGGTGGATGCCTGAAGGAGGCTGTGATCCTGTGGGAAGCCCGCTCTGGAGCAGGTTCCTGTCAGGACCTGTGGACCCATGGAGAGAGGACCCCATGCTGGAACAGTTTTGATGGCAGGACTTGTGACCCCGTGAGGGACCCACGCTGGAGCAGTCTGTCCCTGATGGACTGCACCCCGTGGAAAGCACCCACGCTAAAGTAGTTTGTGAAGAACTGTCAGTCATGGGAAGGACTCACGTTGGAGTTCGTGGAGGACTGTCTCCCGTGAGAGGGACCCCATGCTGGCGCAAGGGAAGGAGACCTCCCTCCGAGGAGGAAGGAGTGGCAGAAACAATGTGTGATGAACTGACCTAAACTCCCATTCCCTGTCCTCTTGTGCTGCTGAGGTGGGGAGGGGGTGAAAATCAGGAGAGAAGTTAAGCCCAGGAAGAAGGGAAGGGTGAGGGGAGATGTTTTAAGATTTGGGTTTACTTCTCATTAGCCTCTTGTCTGATTGCTAATAAATTAAAATTTGTTTTTTTCACAAGTCAGATCTGTTTGCCAGTAATTGGTGAGTGATCTCTCTCTGTCCTTATCTCGACCTATGAGCCTTTCATTATATATTTTTCTCCCCTCTGTCCAGTTGAGGAGAGGGAGTGATAGAGTGGGCTTTGGTGAGCCTCTGGCACCCAGCCAGGGTCAAGCCACCACACTCATATTAGTAGAAAATGTTACTGCTGGTTTTAGCGTGAGCTGATTTAGGCTTGTAGGTTGAAAATACTGTTATGAAATTTTGTCAATGAAGTTTGTGGCTGAGCAAGAACTGAGGCACACAGCAGACACTTATCTAATCTAATCAACCAAGCTGTAGTATAGTGACCACTTTCTGCATCCGTCCACAGAATATCATGCACATAGAATTTAGTTTGGGACTTGGATTTGAAAGGAAGGTTTCTAAAATCCCTCTAAGTGGCTTCAAAGCAGAAAAAGAAATATGGAAAGACTGAGGATTCAGAAACACTGAGCTCTGAAGGGGCGACACATACAAAGGATTATGATAAATAAAATAATGAATGATACAGAGAATGTAAATCAGTTTATCTCTTTATCCTCTCTCCTAATAAATTAGCATTTTCACAAAATGTAATGATATGGCAGAGTGTATTGCCATAAGACATCATTGAGGCCAAGAGCTCAGCAGGATCCTAAGAAAGAAATAGGCATTTACATGGATAATGAAAAAATCTACACTTTCAGTATTTCTTTAAATAAACTATGTAGTTCCTCATGCTTCACAGCGTTAGCCAACTACCAAGAATGAGAAGAAACTTCCCCTATGGCTGAGTTATTTTTTAATTATCCACTCTGGGATTTCTCATACTTTCCTCTAAGGCATCTTTTACTAGCCTTTCCCATCACCAGTGCCACCAAAAGTGCTCTTTAACAAGATGGCTGCCTCCAGAGGTAAATTCTCCAAATGACAATTGGGATTACTCTCTATTCAGATTGGGTGCAATTCAGCAATATTTATTACAGCTGAAAACCTCAACTTTTAAATTTTGAATCAGTAAGACATTTTTATCAATGTACAATAACTTTTGTGTGAGAACTCTAGTTTTGTTTTGTATTTAAGAGTGTTTTGGGTTTTTTTACTTCAGAATGCTGACCTGAGCAAAAACAGCAGCAGTTGTCTTTCTCAATGCTGGTAGGTCTGAAAGACCACTTTCTTAGCCCTTGATTTCTTACGTATATACACAAAACCTAGGTAATTACAGCTATCTGGTTCTTAAAACTAATAGTTCAATGCTTGTTTCTCACAAGACATCAGAGAAGCTCAAGTGCCAATATTTGGAGTTTCGTGAGCAACCTTTTGGTAGCAAACCCATTTGTGAGATATCTTTCCACTAAAAGAAGAGAGAGAGTTTCAGAAGGAAAATGTTTTCAGTTTGAAGCTTTCACAAGGTTTATTAAAAACAAAGAGGGGGGGGGGGGGGGGGGGGGGGGGTGGAAGTGATTTCTAAATACTTCACCAGCATCTTAATATGTATACTTTAAAGAAATCTAATGGAAATTTTAAACTATACTTACATTTTACAAACATTTAAATGAATGTCTATGTCTAATACCAAGTGCATTTGATTTAAAAATAGGACAATTTTGATGTTCCATCTTCAATTATTAAGCAAAAATATTCAGTTATCAGATAGTTAATTAAGTGGAACTGACTGTATTCATTAAAATATTTGTTCCAAACAAATGTATTTAACATTCAGATATTATGCAGAATAGGTGACAATTGCATATCTCCATGGAGATCAATAATGGGATTCAGATCATTGTGTAAAGAGTCTGCAAGTTTAATGCAGAGAGAATGTCATTATTATTTCTCTCTTAATGATGGTCATTATGCGCAAACACTGATTGAATTCCATTTGTTACCTGCATTTGAGCTGAGAGGAATAATTACAATTTAAGTGTCTCCATTAAAATTCATAAAAGAATATGAATGCAAAAATTATACTTGAAACTGACAAAATATACTTTGAGGATATAAATTGTGTTTTCTGATAGGCCTCTTAAAAGTATTAAAAATAGCTTCATTTTAATAAGATGGCATATAAAGATCATGCATTATCGTCACCTTTATGTTAATTCTCGTAATACATGACTAATACTAAAAAGTGAAGAAATTAACTTTTTAAAGTAGAAATTAATGAAACAATAGACTACTTGTCATACAGGCTATTGGAATGGATACCTCTTTATTTGGGTTATAGTCACCATCTTCATAATACCCAGTTAACTCGTCAGCTGCTGTATGTTGTGGAGATTACCCTGCCACGTTTTCTGTGACATGTTTCAATATGTTTTTTTGCTAATTAAATGGGATATTATTAGTGCAAGCATTTATTCAAGAAAACTCTTTTAATGTGCTATGATTTACTGCATTGCACTGACTACTCATTGTACCATGAGAGTGATTCAAGTGCTTACTACAAGTACTGAAGGGCCTGATCCAGGATGGTGCTCAGCCTTTCAATAGTTCTTTGTGCCTCTTGACTTCTCACAGAGGTGCTTAGTCCTTTATAGGATTGGATCCTTAAGCTATAATTATTAATAGCAGCAATACTCCTGAGGGACTGCCTGATGACATATCTCCTGAAATAGTAAATGATAGCAGAAGACACTTCTTGCCATCTTTTACATGCTATATAAGACATGACAGACTGGCTGGTGGGAGCAAGGTCTCTTGGTTAAGTCTATGTTAGTATGAAACACTTCTACCATTGTATGTTCCCGAGTAAATACATAGGGTCCTTCTGATAGGACCTTGAAATAGTTGTTTCCATTTTTACAAGTGGTGGGGTTTTTTGGGGGTTTTGGGAGTTTTTTTTGAGTACAGGCATAGCTATTTTAGGTAAGTTTATGGAATATATTCAGGTGAGTCATTCTGAGTGGTCTTTTCATATGTGCAGTTCACTTTCTGAGATGAGCAGGTGATCGACATCTATTGGCATTAGGGTTGAATTTTGCCTTCTATTGTTGGCAGTGGTTGTGGTGGGGACTCAAGATGCCTTTTTGGCAGGGCACATACATGTGATCACATCGTTATTATTTAGTTTGACAGCAGAAATCCGCTAATTACATTATATGTGGACGTCCTGTCCTCCTGATTATTTGTCCCAGTTAAGAGATGAAGTCTTAAAAATAGTGGAAAAAACTTTACAATGGCGAAATACCCTGCTCAACAAGAACAAGAAACAAAACCAAAGAAAAAGGCAGGATATTTACAGCATTTCAACTTGAATTTTTTCCTTCTAATCTTTGTCCAGCATTTCACTATTAAAATTAAAAAGGAGATTCTAGAATTTTATAACTATTTAACACTTGGTTAAACGCTATTTAAGTATTTGTCACCAGGCAAATGTTTCCCTATTAAGCAAAATTTATGCTAAAATGGTTCTGATTAAGCAGTAGTCATTGCCATTTACAGTTGGAAGACTAAACAGTTTCCCTGGAAGATATCTCAATTAAGTGGCTGTCCAAATGAAACGTGTCACTATTAAATGGTGTTTGCTACACTATTATACTTTACTCTTCTGAATTATGGGAATTAAAATATAAGTCAGTTACTAAACAGTAAGAACTGCTTCACATGTATAGCTTTCATTCTTAAAAAATATATTAACAAATTGTGTATAGCACTTGGTTTAAAATAAAATTCAGGGTTTAGCATTAATCAGTAACAACTGAATATGCATGATTATTGGCAGGGCAAGTTTGTAAAATTGGCTTTGCTGAACTGGGATGAGCGACACAGAGGTGACTGCACATAAAGTAAGGAGTGAGCAGTTTCATGTAAATAAGCTTTGTGTGTCCAACCTAGAATCTGCAACCGTGGAAAAATTGGATTCTGCAAACCAGTGAGTTCTTGCTGAATCAGTGGGCAGAGCTTCAGAGATCCATATTCTCTCTCAGTGTCTTTTCCTTTGGACAGAATCCGAAAATGATTTTACAATAATTCATTACAACTCAGAATTCTCACACCTTTGCTGTAACTTGATTAGCTTTTAAAGCACTTACGATATAGCTAAAAAACATTGTATAAGAGTTACTAGAACTTTGATAGATATAATAAGCAATTATTATCGGACTGACATTCTAAATGGGAAAAAAGACCTCTGTCCCTTTTAAAGAAATGTAGAATACTTACCTTACAGGAGTACGACTGTGCTTCACAGTCTAATATGTGAATTTGACCTAAGCTTTTGATTCTCTCAGCAGCTACTAATGGCAGTTCAGATCAACTGGTATTAAATCACAAGTATAAAAAAGCACGGGGAAAATAGCCACCAATTGAATTTCTTAACTAGTTACTCCTGATTGACCTCACATTCTCCTGCCTGAACTGCTGTTTCTCAGGTATGCAAATCTCTCCTTGATTGTATACTTATGAGTAGGCTACTTCCTTAATCCTTAGGAGAGTAAAAATCCTTTTCCACAAACGTTCAAGCTAATCAAACACTACCTTCTCCCATGTCTTAGTTCTTGTTACTCTGACAGGGCAAGAGAAGTTCAAGGCAACAATAATTGCCCTTATAATGCTTTTGGAACAATTCAATGCATGTAGGTCAGGCAATGAGAAATGGATGGTTTCAGAAATGAAAAATCATACTTAATCACTTTAAAAAAAATGGATTGAAAATTACTTTGTTAAAACCAAGTCATACCGTGCTGCTAGAAGATGTTTTATTTCCGTGACATTACTTTATTTTATAGTCTTGTGGTTCAGTCAATAAAAACTTGAGAAATATACTCAGTACACATTATGAGTGAATACAGCAAAATACCCCACAAAAATTACAGAATGAGACCACCCTTTCCCCAGTTACTGCTCTTTTCCATGTTGAGCAAACTGTGAAACAGAAAAACGTCTCTGTTCACTTTGTCTCTGTGTCAAAAACTGAGGGCCCTCCCTTACACCGACCTTTCCAAAATAGAAACGGTGGCATACACAATTAACCAAATAGATTTTTTTAAAAACCCAAATAAATAATATTCTGAATAATTCTGATGGCAGGAAAATCTGAAGTAACACAAGAATGTATATTTGATGCATTCTCTCTATTAAAAGCAAAATATTCTGCTGCAGAGGAAGGGTGAGTCCATACAATCCTTTTTCCTTATTCCTAGTAATTACAGAGGCAAATGAGGCAGAATCAACAAGGCAGAATCAAGTTTTCTCTAATTTAAGGCTATGTACATCCACTATTTACCTTTACAGTTCTTAAGTATCATAAAGGAGCTCTGCATCATATTCCGTACCCTGGTTTTCTTGTAGTAACTCAGTTATAAAACTACAGGAAAACAGCATATAGAATACAAGAACTATTCTCCTCCTTGTCAGGTCTATGCTTACATAATCTCACAATGTTTTATCTATATGCATTGAGAATCTTGTCTAACCTCCAGTGAAGTTTTTATGTAAGTCAGGTGGTATAATTTGAATTTTCACATGTTTTATATTGATATCAGGTAAAGAGATTTCCTTATGCTGCCTTTCTATTACCAATAGCTTTTTCTAAATGTGTTATTACCTTGGTTTGGATTTGTTTTGTTTTGTTTTTGTTTTTTTTCCCTTTGCAATTGGAAATAAAAGAACTGATCTGAACATTTACTACAAACAAAATACCCCGTACCTTGCCAAATCAGAGCAGATTATTTATATATTGGATTTTACCCAGATGCCCCTGTATATAAAATAATTACAACCCTTATTGGAGCTTCTTCTAGTAATGTTACACTCCATTTCTGACTAGCTTTGTGGCATTCATGCACATGTTTAACATTATGTCCAATTTACACAGCACATTAATGAATGATCCTGCATTAGGCCTAGGAACTCCGTACTGCTGCAGTTAGGAAACCGAGGCTCTGCTCCAGCCATGGCTCTTGTACCTATGCATAAAAGACATTAATTACACTGATTAGGCTTTTAAACTCCAGCATAACCAAATGGTGAGTTGAAGTTGTGTGAGCACCTTTGCGTTTAGGTACCCTGCTGTTAAGGTATGTTGTCTGTCAACAATTTATCAGTTGTAGGCATTTAACTTACACTCACTTGAGCAGAATTAAGAGTGTTTACTTTCCTCATAAGAGGGCAGTCAGATATGTACCAATTTTGTTTTAACCGCAGAGAGTAGGGAGCTGGGAGCGGAGCGGGAAAGGGATCCAGGAAGGCCTAATCAATCACTGACAGATTACAGCTAAAGCCACTTCCATACCCATTAAAGCAGGACAAATGCAGAATTGCAACTGAACAACTTCTAGTTTTAAGCCAACAGTGGGACTTCCTAGTTATTTATCAAAGTCATTGCTGGTAAGCAGCATGCCTCACTGCTCGATTGTACTTCACAGCAGACAGAGCTGACTGAAGCTTCAGCCATGAAAGAAGTGTTTATGCCCTCAGCTGTGGTGCTGTCAGCCCTCTGGAATTTACTGTAAATCACACAGCTTTTATTGCAAGATTTAGTAGCTGATCCTCTGTGGGCTCTATTCACTGCAAGCTTGTTACTATTTGGATGTTAGCCTCAGTCCATAAAGGGACTTGCTACACATCATCAAACAGCAGCGGAAAACCAAAGGTTTCATTTTTCAATTTTCTAAACCCTAAACTCCTCAACAGTCATTGAATTTCATTGCAGAAAGTGGAAGTCTACTTTATTATGGTACTCAATTTCCCCAATGGAGTTATACACTTATAACATTACTTTTATTTCCAATGACAGGATCTGGCCATCTGTCCTGGCTGTAATTTCATAACACACTCACTAGTTTTTATTTTAAGGGAATTTCTAGATATTACATTGAGCTTGTGACAAAATTGTAATGTAGATATAAAGGCCACAATAATGATAACTACATTGGGTGCTGCCTAACATCTTAACAAAGCTTTTTTTTTTTTTTTTTCTATTCCAAGTATAGAAGTGTCTGGATAAGCTCCTAACACAATTGAGCTGATAAACAGGGTGGGGGTGGGGGGAAAAAATTTTGAAAAACTGGAAAATACAAAAGGATAAGGTCTTTCAAGATTGAGCCTTGGCCAGGACAGCATTATTCCACAGGTAGTATGTATTTTATAAAAAATGATACAATGCATCAGTTTTATCAGACTCATTCCTACTAAGATCAAACAAGGCAATAGAGGGGAATGCTATAATGTTTCTTTATAATCAGTATTGTTATTCCCTGCAAGTCAGAGGGACCTGACAAAGCATTTAATTGTGTTTGTCACGCAGTTTGCAGGGGAGGCCAGGCTTGTGCCTTCCACCCCATGCCAGGGGACCACAGCTCAAGCCTCTGCCAGGGCCTCACTGTTGTCTCATGGCCAAGGAGCCCAAACATGGGGCCAGACAGGCTACAGAACCCCTTGTGGTTTTGCCCTTCACATCACTAGGCAAAAGGGGTTGGTGCCTTCCAGTCATCCAGATGGGTGTGAGGCCTCCCCATCCCTCAGTGCAGCACGGAGGGCAGCCTCCTCCTTGGCACCTGGGTAAAGCCTGTGGGTGAGGAGGGAGCGTAGGCGATGCCAGTGCTGCTATTCCTCTCTGGGCTGAATGAAATAGTTCATAGATGAGCTTCTCAAGTAAGTGTCTCAGTGAGGTCCAGCTCACCTAAAGTCAAAGCAAGTTTTGTTATTTGCTTCAGCTGAACAATGTTTCTTGTACGCTGTTCATTTTCAAAATTGCACCATTTGTTCATAATTTCAGCAAGATATGTAGAGTTAGTATTTTAACTATCAGTTAAACCTGCTCTGGTTCCTATGTTAAGAAAAACATCACAATGGTCTTGCTCAGAGGAATACATCTGTCCCTGCTTTCTTCAGAACTCTTTTAGAAAGTGTCTAAATTCACTTTCAGATTTAGGACCAGTACTTTGATAAAGAAAATAAATAGCAATGTATTAAAAAGGTAATTCTATTTTTTTCTCAGCTTTGTAGTAATTTTTGCTTTATTATTACTTTGGTTTCAGAGAGAAAAATATTAGTATACCTTTTTAAGTTCCCAGTGAATGAGCCAAAATAGAAGGTTTATTTCTGTTTGATGTATTATATATCAGGTTATATAAGTGGATGTTATCTTATTTTTATAAGCAAAGATCAGGCCTCAGTGTTGTTATCAGAAACTTGATAATGGCCACAAAAAGGTCTGTGTGGCTTTTTATACTTTATGTTTACTATCCTATGCATATATTTAGAGATTATGTTTTAGTCTTAGCACAAAAATTATTTTGCCAAAATATTAATTTCCTTGTATTTCAAGGCCACAATCTCTGCTTCTTCTGCAAGATCCTTAGTAGTGAAGTAGTTACTTGGTTTCTCCTTCTTCAGCAAAATACCATGTTTTTAAATCCTCGGCATTTCTAGCCATCTCTCCTGTTACCAGACCTCCTCTCCCTGTTTTTCTTCTTATTTTCAGAAAATATTTCCTTTGTGATTGCTGAATTCCTCCAGTTATCCCAATAATTTTTACTACCAATTTAATTCAAGTGTTATGCTGGTACTTTTTAATAAAAATTTCAGTCAAAGTGGCTGGCAGACAACTGACAACAGTCAGTGCCAGCCACAAAAATAGGTGCGAGTGCATTTCTTACCTGATTGTGTGCAGCTGCAGCGTTAAGACAGCATAAGAACTGTTCTCATTTAGTGTGTATTGTGGGACCTGGAATAATATACTGCTGGGTGAGCACCTCTTAGAGACTCCCTGGGGTGCCATGGCATACTGGAGGAAACTGAAGCACTCTTTTGACCAGAGCTGTGAGCAGGGCGTTGTGGTAGAAACCTGACCCAGAGAGGCACAAGCCTCTCTGTAACAGTGGCAGCTCTACATGAAATAGCAAATCCTTTTCAGGCACTTTGAAGGTATGAAATAATCTTTGCTAAAGCCATTCTGTCTGTTTAATCTGAATTCTTGCCTGATACAGAGAGATGATCTCTCTTACATATTGCACAAGCACCAAAATGATTTGCTTTCAACATATTTACAGCCTGAAGCTGAGCTGTTTCACAGAGGAAGGACTCACCTGCACACAAGATACATATGGGGAGCAGCTGCACTGTCAAGAGCTTTTATATTTAAAAAAATAATTATATTCCCTTCAAGGATGCAAAGGGTTGTCTTTATTATTTATATTGCTAAGTTAGTTTTTACTAACACTGAACTATCTTTTCCTTCTCACCATCCCTTCTTTTTTTTTAATTTTGATCCCTCTTTTACGACTCCTTATGAAGCAGGTTCATAAGCCTGCTCTACAGTTTTGATAACTACTTCTCTTTGCTATTATATCTAGATACTACAGAGGGTGCTCCATAGGCCTGGAATCTCCTCTGCAAAAAGGTAGAAAGATTGATCAGTCTGGAGAGAACAGTGAGTATGGTGTGGGAAAGCTGTTAAAAACAGAGATTTGTCTAATCTTTACTGTGTATTTATGGCCATGTTACCTTTTGTGTGAAGGCAATTTCTAAAGACTCAGGAATGATATATCAATATAGCAAATTGTGAATAGGCTCCTCTAGAAGGACATGGGTATTTGGTGCTTGTATGAGTTTGTAGGTGAGGCACAGACCAGAGGACTAGAGTGGGTTCCTGTGCTTAGGTGCTTGCATTGTGAAGGTGGCCATTAAGAGCCTTGGCAAATCCAGAAACACCTGAGCCAGGAAGAATAATCAGCTCATGACAGGCCAGTAGAAGGAGACCTTGTCCTCCAAGTAGCACCATCCTCATAGTTTAATTCTGATTTCTTTCCACTAGCATAATGACACTGGTTTCAGAGTAAATGCTTCTGATTCATAGAAAAGTGAGAATACAATCAAGATTGTATATGGGCTATATGTATTATGACTTGGGTATTTTTCACATCCCAGTAATCTTACTTCATAGTTCTTTTCCTTGTCACCTCCATCTTATGACGATCAATTATTTCCTCTTAAATCTAACTAGACTAATTCTTCTTATGATAATAATTACCTAATAGGTTTCTGAAAGAAATAGTTTAGTAGTTTGTTCCAAAATTGTCAAAGACAGTAAGTAAATGAAAATTATCATATCTTAAATTATCAAGCTAGGAGTCCACAATAGAAGAATAATTTACCAATGTTGAAAGAATAGCCAATTTACTCTGATAACTTATTCCAAGCAATTTGGGTGCGTGAGGAGCAAGAATGGATACATAGTAATTACTGTGTATGAAATTTAGAAAAAGATAATCTTATCATTTATTTGTTTCTCTAAAAAAAATCACTGGCATTTTAAAGTGAGTTTATTGTTGGCAGTCCAAATTTACCAGTGCTCAAAACTCCCATTTCCATAGGTTAGACAGACAGATTTAACTCTTCTCAGTATTTAGGGATTGTATGTGGGAGATCCCTTGAGATTTACTCATGCTGTAAAGCACATTGTGATCACATTTTGTGAGTTCTCTGTTCACTAAAGCCCCTCCAGTCTGTTTGCTGCTGTGCTGTGCGTTGGTCCTAAGGGATGTAAACTCAAATAAAGGGTAGTCTTGAAATATAAAGGTATTTTTAGCTTAGAGGAGAAATAAAACTGTATATGTAAGGGCCAAATTCACTGTTGTTGTAAGTGGATCCCCAGTCCTTTACTTCAGTGGCTGTGTGCCTGCTTCTGTAAGTGGATCGGTGCGTTTGTCTCTAGATGTGTAAAATAAATAATGGAAAGCACTTAAGAATAATGCTTGTATCAGAGCTAGATGTACAGGGAGCCTCTAACTCACACTCTCTCCTTCCATGGGGTTTTATACAGTTCCCATAACTATGGATTTTCTCAGTGCAACAAAAGCTCTACTTCCCAGGAGATTTAACTTTGCTCAGTATATATAGCAATACATACTTCAACAGGTGAAGTTTCTGAGAAAGTATTCTAAACATCACCTGATTTAACCTTTAAAATGCCAAGTATACCAATTCAGGTCATTTTCCCAAGTAAACCTGGACAAATATTCTAATATTTAAAAAATCAGAATATTGGCCTTAGAAGTGGGTACAATGCCTGATTGTACTTGAACAGCTTAATATACATAATTAGGTACAGAATAAAGAATCAGTATGTAACTATGTAGATAAGAGTACAAATAATGTAGAGAAGGTACCATCTTATACAGCAGACCTGACTTAAGCAAAGAAAAAGCAATGCAAGCATCTCCTTTTCTTAAATTGTATTTTTCTGAAATCCTTCCTGTGACTGGAAAGAAGGTTACTCTTCTGGTCGGGAATATCTCCATTGATTTCAATGTAATAGCTTCTGATTCCAATTTGGCCTTAGATTTCTCCTTTTTTGGCTTCAGGGCAATAATCATCAGTCTTATAACCATTAAAGATGACATTTTTAGAAATATGAAGCGATTGATGTCCTTTTTGTCTGCTATATGTCATTACATTTTGGTCCTTCTGGGAGGATAGCTGTGCAGCAGCAAGGAAGCCACCACCTCTGTCCTGTCCTGGCTGCTGCAAGGGACAGGGAATTTCCTGGCAGGGGAGAGAATGTGCCTCCCCAGAGGGCAAGTGGCTCTTCCTGGGGAAAGAGACTTTTGTAATGAGGGGATAAGCTGGGAGGAAAATCCAGCAAGCAGGACTTGATCAGCAGGGGAGACTACTGGGAGCAAACATCCAGGCAGTCTTCAGAGCCCAACAAAAAGGAGAGTTTTCCTGCCCAAAAAGGACTCTGAAAAATTCATGGCCTGAGCCACCACCTGGAGGAGAGGCTGCACATCACAGGGCTATGGCATATACACGAGGATACTCCCTCCATGGGGAGGAGGTAGCTTTTAGGCTCTCTTAGCCAGTAGGGCTGACTTTTGGTCTTCTCATGTCCTAGGCTGGGGAACCTTCCCCTACCAGAGCTCTCGTCATCCTACTGGTGCTTTTTGGGGTGCTGAATTTAATAATGAGCTGAGGCACGTCCACCTCAAAATTCAAGGTGATTCGAGGGCTCATCACCACAGAGGGTAGCAAAGCTGTTCACTGTGTTGTGAGTGCAGAGTTGATCAAACTATTCAGGTGTGAGTAAATGATTTTCTAGTTATCAAGTGTTTGTGAAATTACTTGTTTGGCTTTTATTTGTAAATTGGAAGGATTTTTCAACCACCTTAAAAAACTATTTTGTATTGATTTGCCATAAAACCCTTGGTTTGGCTGTAAACTATTCTCTGTGACCATAAACTGTCTCTAAATCTATTAGTACAGCATGATAGATTACTTAATTTATGAATCTGTCTGTGTCCAGATCCCCATGCATACATGTGCTGCCCCAATAATCATCCTTTAATCACTCAGTTATTTGCAGACTTCTTCCCTTTTACACTCATTTTAAGATCCTTTCACACTGGGCTTACGTTTGCTTAAATGAGGATGTGTCCACATGGCTGCCATGAGGCCAGTTTGCCTACTGCAGCACTAGTGAATGGCGTTCACTTTAGTGTTTCATATCATTAAAATTGGCAAGCTATTTGCAATCAATGCTAAACAATCTGACACAGCTTCTAATTGAGCAGCCTATTAGCTACAGTATAGAGAAAAAGATTTTTAGATTTATTCTTACAATGATACTGTCCACATTTCCCTATCATGTTATTATATCCTCTTCAATATGATAATTGCTTGTGACTATGTAAAGACTTCTGCCCAAATCAAAATCAGTGGGAATATACACTGAGGACTTAAGTGAAAAAGTCAATACCTTATCAATGGATGAGACAGAGACAGTACATCCATCTCCAGTGCTTAGGATGTCTAGTAAATAAATATTTGGGGGTTTTACCTCACAAGAAACTGAGAACAATAGTACTTTTTCCAGCAACATGATTTTGAATGTTATTTTCAATCAATGCCTTTCTGTATTCATTAACAGCTGCTGTCATGTCTTGAGACCTACCAAATAGAGTATGTTTCTCTCCTCTCTCCCCCTTGGTCAGTCTCAGGTCGTTACTTCTCTGGGAGTAGAATCCCTTAATCCACCAGCTCTCAGGTCGTATGCTGTAGTCCTATGAGTCCTATGTATACTATGCTGTAGTCCTGTGAGTACTAACCAGTGACTACTCTTGCAGGTCCAGGCATGGGCCTTCCTTTGTCTTTTGAAGCCTGGAACAGTAGCTCTCATTAAAATGACCCCCAAGCAACTTTTCAGCATACCAAAGTAAAAAGCAGAGGGTCTACATCCACGTACCAAAGTTTTCCCGTTTATCCACAGTTCGTTCAGCACCTTGTTCTTCACATCTGAGCCAGGAGGAACAAATTGCTTTTCTTTATAGGCTGTTCTGACTGATTCTGAATTTTGCAGGCTGACAGCTTTTTCTCACTCTGGACAGCCTTTTCTACTTTACCAAAAAACTCTTTCCTATCTGTAGGATAGGATCTTTTAACAGATCAGTGTTTTCTGATCTTCCTCTTCTCAGGCTTAGACACAAGGAGTCCCTATTTCTAGTTATAAACCCCATGACAGTGTTTTGAGGGATGTTCCTTATCTGGGCCATTCTTTCATCTTTCCTGCCCAGTTCTTTAACAAACTCTTTGCAGCTTCCTTTGATTGAACTCAATTCATTCAGGTTAAGCAGCAATAGAAAGCTGAACAGGAAAAAGCTGCATTTAATATTCATGGGAGGATACAAGTATATTTTTCCAGTTTGTCACTGATTTCCTTCAAAGGTGGCTAACTTGCTAGTTCTTGATGCAACAGGCATGTGTTTATATGCTTTATACTCTGTTTCAGATATGTTGTCCTACATCATGCATACAACAGTGATAATCCAGGCATACTTATTATCCGGTTTGATTACATGAGGCCTCAGGTTCAGCAGGAGAGATGTATGTATTTATCAGAAATGCACAATCTGAAGATGTGGATACACAGATGGGTGCGTGCAGAACAGGACACTGAGAATAGACTTAGTTCAGAACTATCAGTTGAATACCTGCTTATTGCTGAGATATCAGGAAATTGTATGTAATTCACTAAAAAAGGCAAATTGTATCAAGTCTTAAAGATAATACAAAAAACAAGTAGTAGAAATGTGTACATACCAATTAGGAGCAATAAGATGCTCCTTCTAGCTTGATTGTGTGCTGATGCTGATGCTGTTGCATAAGATTCATGTAAGTCTTTGTATTTATATATATTGCTGATACCAATTTTCTCTCCCTTTTGTTTAAACGGCTGAATGTCACCATTTTCAAACACATGTGACTGCCTTCTCTGCCTTGTACATGCCTCTTCGAAAGTGTTTGGTTGGCACCCATGAAGCAGCTGTACCTTGAAGGTTAAGAAATGCTTCTGTATGTGGCTCAGTTCACATGTTCCCACTGTTGCCCCAGCACCACGCTGTGTGAGAGTCTGGGGCATGGTCACAGCGTTGGTGAACTCTTTCTTTTTGAAAGCTGAGTAACGTCTTGCACCACAGAACTATCTGGTGTGATTTGTACTGTTACAGATGATACTACTGCTGAGGCCAGCTCAGGTTTGGCCTTGGGAATTATGAAGCCAGGCTGGCGTTTTGTGTGGGTGGGCACAGCAGACTCCATGGCTGGATCTTGACCTAGGGAAGACATAGTATCACCTCTAGCCCTTGAGTTAATGCAAGAAGGCTCCAAGCAATTGGGACTGAAGCTGACAGAAATCTCCAGGCTCCCATTGGAGGTATTTGTTCCCTTTATGTCAAAAAAAGAAAAAAAAAAAAAAAAAAAAAAAAAAGAGAGTAGACCTTGCCAGACTAAATAGATTTTTGATAGTAGTAAGTATTAATGCATTGCTCAAAAACTCAAAATACTAAGTCTTACAAGTGTAAGGCAGCTGTTTCAAATGGCTTGAAAGTTACAAGTCATTTTTTTGGTTTTCAGGTTCGGTTTTTGGCTTGGTTTTGGTTGTGGGGTGGGGGGTGTGGGGGGTTATGCTTCCTTGAAAAGAAAGTGGAAGAGGTGATTTAAAAATAAAATCTCCTTTAATTTACTTTGATTACTGGACTTAGACCGACATACTGACTTCACGGTGATAGTTTCTTTTTCCTTTTTTCCCATTACAATAGCTTGGCAACTGCACTGAAAGAAACCTAAAGTGACAACTTGAGACAAGGAGGAAAACTAATATACACTGTGGAGAACAGGGACTGTCCGAGTGCCTGACGTCACTTGGAGAGGCACCATCAGAGTGTCAGAGCTGTCACTATTCATTCCCCGCATATCAAATCTGCTCTGCTCTTGTGTGAAGCAGGAGCTTGTTACCTTAGGTAATCGAATCAAATATCCCATTCATTTGTTTGTATTTACTCAAGTGTGTTTTGAGGAGACTGAAACCAACTCTGTAGCCACCAGTCATCAGCCAGGTTGCATGTGCTGGACTGTGTGACCCAGCAATGAGTGGCTGTCAAATGTTTGATCTCCTAATATGCACTCTTTTTTGCCTCTCCTGAACTGCTAGTTTTTGTGAGCGTCCACTCTACTTGTCATTTGAAATAAGGGTACAAAGCCTGCATTGTGTCTACAATAGTCTTTAGTAGTCAGCCACGTTTTCTCCTTTAGGCCATTGTCTTTTCAGCCTGACTGAAGCCTCCTGCTACCATGCACACAAGCAGGAGAAACCTTGCTTCCTTTCTTTTCCTCTTCTGCCTATTTTCCTCTTTCGTTGTGTTCACAGATAACTCAGTGTTAGATGAGTGGTAACGTGTAGTGAAATGCTGTTAAATAGATGGGATTCCAAACATTAAAATAACCTTCCTTCCTTGAATTATCTTTCATCGCAGGTTGTCTGAAAGCCCAGAGAATTTAGCAATACAATGTCTGGGCAGGATACTTCTGTGCACTGAAATATAATAAGAACTCATTAGGGATAAGCCACCAAAAGAACAAGGTGAGGGCTGCAGCATCACAACTATGTTAAAAGCTAGATCCACTCATGCATGGAGTATTGGAAAGTATCAGAGAGGAAGTTTCACAGTTACCACTCACTGTTCGACTGCTGTCACTTTGAGCTGATGCAGGTGTCCATACTCAACTACGATGCACAAGGGCACAGCTATGTTGGTGTCCTCAAAATTGCCAGGTACAATGTAGCCTGGTGGACCTGCTTTGTGTCTTGTTCTTTTTCCCTTTTTCTAAAAGCTTTGTATGATCTTTTCTGAGGTTGTGAGCAATACAGAGTCAGTGATTAGTCATGAGACTATCCCAGTTGCTTGCAGGGGGAAAGACTGGGACCCTCTTGCTCTAACAATTATCTAAAGAAGACTCTGTCCTTCTCTTCTGAGCCAGTTCCTTGCTTGCCTACATGAAGCCATGAAAGCCCAGCTGTTGTCATAGGCTGGACCCGTTGGACAGTAGAGGGCACTAATTATTTCTGTACCCTAAAACCTCTCATTCTGAAAAAAAAAAAAAAAAAAAAAATATTGCCTATGGGGCAGATACTTTTAATAAGTCATCTGGCACCAGCTAAGTGGGCCAGTGTATGTTTTTCTGCTACATACAGATATGTAAAGGGAACATGGCTTGCCTTCTTTATGAGGGATTCCGGTACTTTATCTCCTTCTTGTAGCTGTTTTAGGCCATGCCTACTTGCTTGTTAGCAGGGAACAACTCTATCATGTAATCAGGTATCTCACAACTGTAATGGGTTTTTTTCCACAAATATTAATGTATTTCTTTGCCAGTTTTACCCAAGGGTATCCTATTCCCTGCTCATATATGCGAGACATTCATGCTCTTCACAGTTATGCAAATTTCCAAGTAAACTGGGAAATGTATTTGCGAAAATAATAAGATAGCAACAAAGAACCAGAATTACACCCAGGTCTGTCCTGACTTCCACAGCACAGTGAAGGCTCCTGTAGCAGCAGCTTTAGGCAGGAGCTCAAAAAGTACTACAACTGCCCTGCCTTTGGGATTTAGCCAAGGGAAGAAGGAAGAAAGGAAAAGACAGGGTAGCAGTGACTGATACAAGCAAGTGTTGCTGATGGGACAGAGGAGGGTTTCATTCATGCATCCTAACTGCCGAGAGCCCTTCACTGCTAGGCAATGCTGCAAGAACTCTGATGCAGATTTTCCTATAAAATACCCACCCGAAGCTCATTTTTTCACCAATGGTTTTCTAATTTCTCAATCAGTTTTAGTTCAGTCAAATCGAAATATACTAGAATAAGCTTTTATTAAACTTCATTAATGTGAGATGTGTTGACATTTTAAATTCAATGCTGCTGTCATATTTAAGGAACATATGGAAAATAGTCTGTAAAGATTAATCTAAGGAGAATTTTAATGTGATTTCCTTGAGTGAGCTGGTTAAATTATGGTTAGATATGTCCTAACTTGAGAAGTGTTGAAACTGCAGGCAAGTGCTTTCAGACAAGTTTATGTCAAACAGCAGAGTACAATCATATATTCTGGATCTTGACCAGAAAGGGTACTATGACACTGTGACACAGTGCCTAACTAGTCTGTCATATGCTTGTATGCTTGTAGTGCTTATACTTGCGGAAAAAATAGCAAGATATATAATGGTGCAATGCAAATAATTTGTAATTATGGCCCAAGAGAGGCGACAAGATTTCACAGAAATATTCAGCAGAAGAAAGGGAAGACTTTAAAGACAGAAGGTAAATGAAGGAATTGAGACGTTTGCAAAGACAGGCATCACTCTAAAGAGGAAACATTCAGAAAAAAATGATGTGAAGTGCCTGCCTCACCTCAGTATTGAACCTGTTTTTTCTAGATTGCTGCCAATGAAAACCATAGCAGTACCTCTTTATAAAGCTTTTAGGAAGATCCGCTTTTTGTTCCTGATTAGGAAAAAATGAAAAGACCATCTCCCAAAAATCAATATTGATATTTGCATTAGTACTAGAACAGGCTGGGACAAGAATTTTGTAGTCTTTGAAGCTGTTGAGCGATGCAGGAAGCGTGGTAATGTTTTCTGTAAAGCCGTGGCTCTGTGGCCTGCCTTAATTCAGACTTTCTACAATTTAAATTAAAAAGCTTCCTGTTACCAGGAACACTGTGTGTTTTATGCCCATGGATAAGTAAAGCATGTCAACACTGGAAGAATGAAAAAATTAACAGACAGCCTGGAGCAACAAGTAACTTGAACTGTCTTCACAATACAAAAAAAAAAAAAAAGTGAAGGGAAGTGCAATTATTTTATCTATTGACTAAGCCTGGGAAAGATGATAAATTAATAAATTCTTAAATTCTAGGTGGAACTCTTAGAAAAACAGGTAAGGTGGACACACAATATACAAATCCTGGGAATCCCAGACTGGGAGGAAGGTAAGAAGCTACCATATATTCTACAGTATGCTACAAAGAACAGATCACTGTATATTGGGAGTTTATCATGTTGCTGTGAAAAGGGCACTATAGGAGACCAGCGACTGCAAAACTGCACTCCTAAAGTTAATGGACTTGGAGGGTCAAAGGGAGAGTATTTTTGCCTGCACAAAGCATCAAGGAGGTTTAGTTTAATAAGTGGCAAATTTTGATCCCCGCCCCCATTCTGGACCCTGCACTCAGAAAAATTGTGCTCTTCACTGCCCAGAAAACATGCTTTCCAAGAAAATAAGTGCTATCAGTTAGCGTAGTCTGGCTAAGTTTTGAGCCAAATAACGCTGGAAAATGTACTTATTCTAGATGCAGTTGAAGGCAAAATGTGTGTGTATGAGAAAGAGAAAATTCTTCAGCTGAAGACTGCATAGCTTTATACAAACTGTGATTTCAATGGGCTTTATTGTACTTTGATCATGATTTTGACTTTCAGCTAGTGTTGTGTTATAAATACTAACTGAATTTCATAAGCAAATGGCCATCCTGAAGCAAGCTGTGACGGCAAAGTGAAGGGGATGGATGTCTTTTTAGGTTGGTAGAAAACCTATTTCAAGTTCTGTTATTAGTTTAGTTTATCTCTCTTCCCTCCATTTTTAATAAAATATTTAATACCAGCAGCTTTTTAGCTGGAGCTGAATATTTACCTGAGTTTTTGAAGGATTTTTATATGCAAGTGTACATTTACATTGGAAAGTATGTTCTAGGCTGGGTGATGTAATGGTGTTCCATTTGCTAAACTTATGTGGCATTCATTATTTTTATTTCTTTGTTTCTGGGTAGATGATTGTGCTCAATTCGGCCAGGTATAGTTCGTTTTTGTGTTCATGCTAATGGATTCAGTGGCAATGTACAGCAAACATTTTGAATTTAAGCATAGGGGTTTTACTATAGTTTGATAGTGGTTGAGAATGTGAATCACAATTTATTTAATAATAAACAATTTATTTCATAATAAACAAGATATTTAATAATAAACATAGAAAATAACAATAGAAATAACAGTGCTGATCTGACTGGTACTCCCAATTGTATCTGGACCGTTCTTTCTTGTTCCTTTGCTAGTCTAAACTAGTCCACTTGCCACTTGGACTCCTTCTAATCATGTCTACCTGTTTGGTTCTGTATTGTCAAAAATTCCCCAATATTCTCAGCTTCCCATCTCAACTCGATACATTTTAAAATGTACTGTTACCCTATCCCTTGCTATAGGAAGGAAATCCCATGCACATTTGCAAAGCTATCTTTAAGGCTTTCCTTTACAAAGAAACCTGAAAAAAAGTAGATCTTTGGGTTATCAAATCAACTGATACCAGTGACACTGCTGATGAACATTACCATGTCATAATTCTCCTTAAGTCTGTACCCTTCCATTGCCTTCTGTTTAGTCCTTAGATTGAAGGGCATTCAATCAAGAATCATCTTTTGGTTCTGTGTTTGTGCAACCCCTAGCACAACAAAATCCTGCTCTGTAACTAATACTCCTAGGTTATACGGTAATAAAAATAATTTAATTAAGTATATGTCTTACTCTGGCGTAAACTGTCAGTTATTACATTGTTACTTCTAATTTGTTTATGATGTGATCAATAAAACACAAGACTGTTCTGAATTTTGTTTGATGAAGGATAGAAAGACATCAGTCATAGTCTGCAGCATGTGTCTGCCAAGTCACCAGTTTTTTACTACTGTGTTTCTCCCTTATAGCTAGAAGTCCAAATCAGTGCCAAATATTCTTAAATAGGGACATCTGTAATGGGCTTCTTGTCCTTTACACGTGCCTCCTGCCCAGATTCCATCATCACTCTTCTTCTTTCTGTGTTTTTAAATGATTACATTTCTCATATTAGGCAAATCCTGTCCCTTACCTGGATGATGTCATTAATCTTCTTTTACACCATGATATATTACTAAGTGACATACTGCATTGTATACGTATTGTTACTCCACTCACACGCTTAGTGAAGACATTGCTGGCATGTGGAATGCAAACGTCAAGTCAGCTGTGAAAAAGTTCCTTTTAAAAATCCTGGAAAGTATGTGTGCCAGCAGGACAGACTGCCCTTTTTACTGCAGATTAAGACACAAAATGATGAATTTTGAGAGAACCAGGAACACTTGCCAGAGCTATGTTGATCAAACTGCTTGTGTATGATGCTTTATATTCCAGCCTGAGAAATTAGTATAGGAAGAATATGACCTTTTAATCTCATTTTCAAATACTAATTGTAAAATTCCAAGTTTATTGGTTGCAAAGAGTGAATTATTTGTCCCCTTGATATTAAAATGACAGTTCTAAAAGACCTGGTCTTATTTATTGTTTAGGAAGCATAAAAGTCTCTTGACAGGCTCTAAGTGTAATGAAACTCCTTTTTGCAACCAACAGAAGGGTGCCAGCAAAAATAATTGCCATAATTTTACGAACTAACCAGTCTAATAGGGAAATTATTAAATATTCAATTCAGATGAATTTTCTTGTTACCTGTAAGGTATTAATAGCTCCTGAATGCCATTTCATTCAAAAAAATAGGGACCAGAACTCACTTTTTGGCATTCAGATAGCAAAGAATTTCATAAATTGAAATACTGTTTGCGAGGATGCAAACTGACCTCATAGCATTAGCTTGGAGACTGTATTCTAAACAGCCATATCCACCCAGCAGAAACAGAGCATAATGTAGACACCAGTCCTCTTTCTAGTGGTATCTCACAGCATCTCTGGCCTCTCTGTCATACTATGTTTTTGCTTATGATTATGGTATCCCTGAACCATTGGGGAACATCCATCCCATACCAGTCCTCTTGGAGACTGTAATTTGAGAACTAGTAAGATGCTAATTAAGGGATTGAAGCATATAAATAGTTTGCAGAGAAGATCATAGTGGGGACAGAATACTTTTAGTCTTATTATTAGTTGTCTCTACTGGATCATATTTTCATGAACTTTTAGCCCACAACTGTCTCAGTTTTTAAACCATTGCTTATATTTGATCTTTACAAGAGCCAAATCCTGCATTAAGAAGCTCGATGACAAGTGAGATGGAATGCTCCTACTCTGGAGGCTTTTTTTTTTAAGTTTAAGAGAGGAAAAAAACTCAGTGCAGTTTAGTGATGTTCTGGTGGATAGAAAGTGAAAATATTTTCATTGCTTTGGAGAACAATACAGTTGGCTTAATCAAAATACCACTTTCAAGTACTAAAATTTCATTTGTTAAAGCTCTAAATGTGCTTTTCATTGCTTTCTTACTACCTATTTACATTATAAAAATAAATTCATTATGTATTGTCTATTTTCATTAATATTTAAGCATATCCTCATATTTTAACATAAAAATATTTTTATGTAATTTTTGAATAATAAATTATGAACTACAGTCCTCACTGTGCATAGCAAATGTTAAATGCTGCACTGTCTGCAGACATGAAGCTGTCAGTGTTATTTGAGATGTTGCAAAATCATGACCCCTTTAGAAGAAAGACAGCACTAAAGCATTCCTTCCATAGCAACTATATTCATAGCAGAAACGTACCAGAGTCAGTCAAACTAAATAAACCACTGGAAATTCCACACTGCCAATTGGTCCTTGGGGTTTCCATTGTCAGATTTTGTCTGAAGTCACAATACAGATAAAGGAAATGTAATTTTTTTCACTAGTGCGAGGCTTCTGATCAATACTACACTTCATTTTCTGTAAAGTGGGACCTAAGTGTGGGTAGTGGTGACAAATTTTACTTAAAATGCTTCTATGGAAATCCGATTTTAATTTTATTTTTTAACAGAAGGTGACGAGGTAGAGTTTGGGTTGTTTTTTTTTTTTTTTCTCTCATTTCTTCTTTGCCTGAACTACATACTGTCAGTTAGGAAGACCACAGCTCTCTATTGAAGTCTGTGATTCCCAATTTGTCTCCTGTGCTGGGATCAAACTGGAATGCGTAGCATGTCAGCACAGCAATGTGGCTGATGGCATCATGCATGACAGAGAAGACCTGCTTCCCATGCAAGCATTCTCTGAAGTGGGACACTCAAAGGACAGAACCTTGTTCATTTCTAAAATGTAATTTTAGATGTATTTTGATAAATATTACTAGAAATTTTTATTTTAAGCTCATAGAAGCTCTGAAAGAAAAATAATATTCAAAACAGCTCATAAGAAAACTCTTTTCTTGATTTCTTTGAAACTTTTTTGGAAGAAACACAAAACTCCAGAGGAGTGGCAGGAAAGTACAATAGCAATGCTTCAATTAAAAAAAAAATCAGTTTTGTCTTCCATTTTTAATGTTTTTAAGGGAGGAAAGAAAACAAATTTTAATTTTCAAAGTGTTAGTCTGTTGTTACATAGCAAGGAGTTAAAAGGTTTTGTTTGCTGCAGTTTTCTAATCCTGGCACTGAAGTCTAAATGAGCTTTTTAATCTCCTTAACACAGCATATAATTCAAATAACTGACTTTAACTTGTGAAAGATACTAATGACTTTAAGGTACCGCTGAGGACATGGGTACATGAACAAAGTTACTGTGAGATAAACCAGGGTGCACATTTGCTTTAGCCTCATTGAAAGCTCTAAAAGAAAAACAGTATTCAAAACAGCTCATGAAAGTGCATAACGTTGCTTGCCTGTGTGCTCTTACTTCATTCTAACTATGTGGTACTTCACTTCTAACAAGGGGCAAGATTCTCTGCTTCCTTGTATATAAACATCTTAACATCAGAGATATGTGCTTCCCTTGCTAGTTTCTTCTCCTAATTGAAATAACTTACATGACCTTGTGTCTGGCTAGCTACTCACATCTAAAGCAGTACCTAGTGATTACTTGTAACTAGTGAGATTAGCATGATATATTTTAGAAAATAATAAGTTCTATGACGACTGTTGCTAGCTGATGCAGAAATTACCTTATTTACAGGTGGAAGAGAATACTGGAACAAAGAGGAATTTATACCATCTCCTGCTTTGGCAGGTCCACAAAACCTGTACTTTTTCAGTAAATAGATGCCTCTAAAGGCTTAAATCTCTTTATGTTAATTAGTTACATTTCCCCTTTCATTTAAGCTTCACTAGCTGCTATTCTCAGATAGGTAACAGGCTGAAACAATCTAAATGAAGGCTGCAAGTCACCAAGTTATGAATTAATGTAACCAAAGATAAAGGAAAAGCAGTCCCAATACTGTTACATCAGCCTTCCATTACAGAAGTTTGTGGTGACTGAGTGCAAACTGGACAATAAAACTCAAATGCTGTAGACCCAACAGAGACATGGTCTGTAATAGAAGAGTATAGGAATTTCATCTCCACCTAGAGCTTAATGCAATAAACCCCACTCGTATTATATACTGGTGACTCAGTGTTATAGATGAGGCATTTTCTTTCAAGACATAAAATGGTCGTGATTTTTGTTTGGTCTGTGACCCTAAGGATGACTCCCTGTTGCTGCTGGTGAGTTTTCTTGCTTGTTTGTTTGTTTGTTGTTATTTTGTACATCACTCTAAAGAACTAGAGACTTGGCAAGGAATAAACTGTCTTGCTTAATTTTTTACTTCTATAGCATTGCTATTGTAATTCCATAGATTTCTATTATCTTCTCATGCAGAAGCACATTGTAACTTTTAGTTTTCTTTATTTCAGAGGAATAGTTACATTAAAAAATAATAATTCTGTTTCTTGAGATTTTTTTTTCCTTAAGAAAGGTTGTGAAACTTTTCATTAGATTCTATGTAAAATGTAAAGGTTTACTGTTTAGCATAGAGAGAGGGGTATCACCAGAACATCTCTCTCCAGCTCTCACTCATGGGAAAGAAAAGCTTTTTCTGTATTCTAGGATAGTCCTATTTTAAGAACTAGTCCATGCAGTAAGAGTTTAATATCATTGCTTCAACTGCAATGCAAAGGGAAACTGGAACATGAAAACAAGCAGAAGCAAAAATATAGTATTCTGGCAACGAAGCGTTTTGGAGTTCATTTTCAACAAAGAACAAATAATCTTGCTCCCCTCACAAAAACTTGATCAAAACTAACTAGCACCCAGAAAAATAAGCAATACTCAGACTAGGGGGGGGAGGGAGGGGGAAACCCCTTATTCCTGCTTTACTAGGACTGACTCCAAGGCCTACTTATTGAAAAAAACAAGTCTCGCACTGAAGTGAATCTCAGGAAGCAGTAGAGCAGAGCAGCACTGTAGTCTGGTGTCCATCACGACCATCCTTCTCCCCAACTCGACTTACAAGTTTGGAGTGAACAACAGAAGGCAGTGTCTCCTTGAAGAGGTGCTTTCCAGGGACTGACTGCAAGAATTTGAGTAATTTATTATACAGACTTGATTGCGGACAGGAGGTACACCCTTCTGACTGCAAACACCGAGTCTTGTGAAGGACTCTAGTGTTGCCCCAGGAGCAGAGAAAGTACCGCTCTTCTGGAAGGGGCTCCAAAGCAGAAAATAAAGTAGGAAACAGCATCACTTTAGCAACCTACACATCCCTATTTTCTGTCTATGCATTGGGTTGGCTGCTGTTATTCCTGGTGCTGTCAGTATGGAGCCATTCACAGAGACCCTCCCCGTTTATCAGTGGCCTCCAAATGTATCTTTTAAAAAAGTTATATCCCTTGATAATGCGGTGAGCCAGATTATTATGTGTGCCAGTGATCCCAGAAGCAAACTGAATTGTCATCATTCTGCTTGGTCACAAACATCTGCACAATTCACATTGAAGCATAGGCCAATATTACCTATTGTACACCAAAACTTGATTTTGGCCCTTTGGTTTTTGCAATAAAAAGGTATAAGTTGATTTTTGTTTTTAATTCATACAATACAGATTTATACCCACCTGAAGATCTCAGTTCCCTGACATAATTTCCACAAATATATATAACATTCTTCAGAGAGTAGAAGATAAATTCCTGGAAAGAGGTGAGAAACCCCTCCAGAGCAAACAATGAAGCCTCTTCATTTCAGAGCCCATTTCTATTCCCAAAGGTGATAGGGATTTGATGGATGTGGCAGACTTAATTCCCAAGCCAAATTCCTCTTACAGACAAAACCCTGCTGGCTAAGCCACTCTTTCATACTCAACAAGCTCCAGCACAGCTTCTGATCCAGAGCTGGCAGTTTGACACAGGAAGACAAGTGATTTCTCAGGTGAATATGCTGCAAACCATGTCTCCTTTCTAAGCTTCTAGATATTTTCTCACACACTGAGCAAGAGAAGTAACATCAATCCCTGTGGTATCTTCTCTGTGCAGGGGAGCAATGACTCATCATTATCTTTTGAGCTTTCACAGAAGAGAAGGAATGTAGCCACTCAAGAGGTATTCTCTGTTGCTGGTAACTACAGATATTTTAAGAAAATATCAGAATTGGATGTCTCAAAGGATAGTGGTTAACCAAAAATAATTTGCATTGTAATTTCCTTTGGATCCATAGCCTAGACTGCTGCATACCCTGGCTTATAACGTGACTTGTCAGGCTGACAGAAATGTAAAGCCTTAAGTCATTGCAGTGTCTTGCTGTGGTTTTTTTTAGTGAATTTGCTGGAAAAAAAATTGGTTTGTTAGTTTACAACAATCAAGGAAATCAGCACATAAAGTTATTTTTGCTCCTCAACTCATTGTTTATCTGCACTGATAGATGTTAAATTCATCAGCAACAGTGTACCTCATGAACTTTTACTAAGGATGTGATGGTACCTCACTGATTTTAAACTAAAAACTGATTCTATGGAAGGTTGTTATGAAAGGTTAGCTGAAATTCAGGTAAAACTTCATGTACCCTATGAGATACTATTTGTTTTGGTAAGAATGCACAGCTTTGAGGTGACATCTGAGCAATTTAATTTGAAACTTTATCACAGCAATCACAAACCAATTCAGTTTTCTGATGAGTAGAGGCAAGTAGCATATATGAAGATGGAGTTTTCAGCTTTAACAAGCTGCACTCCCATTGGGATTTTTCAGGCATTAACACAGAGCTGTGGCCTACCTTTGACACACAACTTGTCCTTGGATGGATTCTGGGCTTTCTCCAGCAATTCATGACCTGTCTCATCCACAAATGGGCCTCCAGCACAGGGCACCTGAACTTCTGCAGCGGGAGGGTCTGTGGGTCCATCCCTTCTCTATAGTCAGCATTAGTTAGCGTTTTAACAAGTTCCAAATATGCCTTAGTAATTCCTCATTATCATCTTTTCCATTTTGAATGCCTTTCTCAGCTTGGACTTTCCCTCCAACACCTTCTTTTCATGATTTGTTCTCTCAGCTATCTCTATGGCTAAGTGCTTTATATAAATCCTTTTGCTTTCTTCTTTTCATCAGCCAGTAGGAGAATATTTTCTGGTGTTTCCAGAAGGTTTCCTCACAATCTTCATCCTTTCCTTGTCTTAGTAAAATTAAGGCTGAACTTTCTTAATCTATTCTAGTCTTCCTAAGGCAGCTTTCTTGTGCCTCTGTCTTGTGTCTGATTGGACATCATAAGCTTGTACTTCTCACAAAGTCACTTCAAATTCAAATTATGAAGTTATGATTTGATGAGGTATTAGCTCCAGAGAAATGGTGATATTGAAACTGTGTTTGTCTACCATGTATTTATCAGGACAAAGTCACCGTTTTTTAATTGTCATTTGGTTCTTAACTTCTCAATCCGTTATACAAGTAGTTTGCCTAAGAACTGGATAAAGGCCTTCAAATTTAGTCCAACATGATGAATTGAATCCTAGCTTTTCTCCAATAACATTTTACTTTTATAAATCAGTAATTGGCCTCCTGAATTACCAGGAGTAATTAAGAAGGGTTGGCAAGCAGCAAATTAATAAGTATCTGTTGTTCAAAGTCTTATTTCTGAGCAAATATGATGCTTAAAAAGCAAGGGCCGAGTAGCTTGACTTGAAAAAAAGGCATAGTTCATGCAGATGCTCTGCAAGTTTCCCACACACATCTTTGCCAATGGATCTCACTCCTGACCTCAGTACCCTATGCTATTCCAGTTCTGGGCATCTGTTGAGCACAGTGTGTCAACCACGCTGTGCTGACTGCTTTGGTTTTCTAATGGGAACAAATAGGAAGTAGATGGAAACCATCAAAATCACATTGCTTGAGATAAAGAAAAAATGGTTGTGTTTTGGGACATTCATTCAAATTATGGATTAGCTTGTATTTTGTGGGTATGTTATACCATGCATATTTCAAAGCAGCTTCTAAAGAAAAAGGCCTTTACAGAAAGCCAGGTCTATGAAGAGAATATATTTTGGGTTTGTTTTGTGATATGTTGTAGGTAGCTTTTACTCTTTTACAGTCATAAATTGGACTGAGAGTTTTAAACTGGAGACGAGGAAAAAATTTCACCATGAGGACAGCCAGGCATTGGAACAGGCTGCCAGAGAGGCTGCACAGTCTGAGTCGTTGAGGGTTTTCAAGACCAGGCTGACAAACATACTGAGCAACCTCGTCTGATCTCATAGCTGACCCTGCTTTGGGTAGGAGATTGGACTAGAGACCTCCTGATGTCCTTTCACATCTGAATTGTCCTACAGTCCTTTGGGGACTTTGTTGATGAGGAAGAATAGATGATGGAGATATCTGTAATACCTGGAATGGATTTAGTGGCCCATTTGCTATTGTGATTGTTAAGAGATACAGCAGTGCTCATGGGGGAACTTTAAAGGGTGGTGCAACTAACCCACACATACCACCAGATTTCTGCTTAGTTCTCTTTCTCATTGTCAATATAAGAAGGACTTAACGAGTCACACAGCTGACTGGGAATTTCTGATAAAATTTTTTTGTAGCAAAAAATGGAAGTGTGTCACTTTCAGTTATATTTTTATTGAGCTATTATCATGCTACAATTACCTAGAGTTAGAAAATAATTTTCTCTCCTAATAATGATTTTACCAACAAGGTCTTAGTTTCATTCTGTAGAAGTATAAAAGCAACTGAGGAACTATTTTAAATTTTAATGAAGAGAAATGCCCTTTTTTCTTGGAGTTTTTCTGCTTCTATACCCGATGTCTCAGCTAAGTGGCCAGAGCTTCATCCTGTATTACCCTATTGTCACCATCAGAAGGTTCATAGGCTTTAGCTGGTCCCAGTCAGCACAGGCAGTTACACTGTAAGTTTCTTGAGGAATTTTCTGCAGTTGAGTTACAGGGGTAGCTACTATTGCTTCAAGTTTCTGTGTATGGCCTGTGGTTTCCTAGACTGACATCTTGCACTCAATAAAATTACACTCTGTGCACTTGCAGATTGGTAGGTATAAAACTCACACAAAAGAGTATCTGTGACCACAGGACCTTGTACCTGATGTTATGTGATTATGATCTTTGCCGCATAACCTGTGTATCTGTTCTGGAGTGCTGGTTCTTTAACAGTGACTTCACAGTAAAATGATGCTTTTTTGGTCAATGTTGTGTGCATCGCGCTTAGGCTGAAAAGACAGCATCTGAGACCAATAATGTGAATCACCAAGGCATTTTGAAGTATGTGCAGGGCATAATTAATTAATCTTACACTTTTTGATAGCATGTTTACTTTGTCACAGAAACAAGTTACTTGCTCATAATGAGCAACTCATGAGTTACTAAAATTTAGTTATGTCTCACAAGCACATGCCTGATACTACAAAAGTCGAGTCAAAGTCAACACCATGCAACTGAATTGGGCACCTCTACATCTCTTCTCTTGTTATGATTTCCTGCGGGAACACTTGTGGTAAAAAGACAACTAATTTGTCAAACTAGACAGTCAATTGATTTATTATATTGAGCTCTTTTAAACCAACTTTTCTACTACAATATTAATGCAATTTTGTGCAGTTTTTTTATTCTTAAATCATAATAATGCCAAATTTACAGGATTATTGACTAGCTGTGCATCCGGTTACATACTCATCGAAGCTGAGGCCCCTGTTCTTGGAATTCTGCACAAGCAGAATTCAACTCTTAGAATTTACTTCAAACCTTTTCCAAAAACTAAAAAGTCAAGTGTCTTTGGAAGGTCCAGAGAAATGGATACTTATGCGGTGCAAACTGGTATCAATTAAGTTCTGTCAAGATACAGCAGATTAGTTGGTTCTGAAATCTGAGCATATCATTTGAAAAAACATTGAATTTTACGTATGTACATACCCTGCATGTACAAGTTATTGGAAAAAAATGTACGTGTTATGTTTTAAAGCAGAGTTGTATCTATTATGTGATTTTATCCATAGTTGCATCCTAATACATATAACTATTTTGATTTCATAACCCCAGGCAAATGCATTTAACTGCAGTGCACTGGCTGAGAGCTGTTACACATCCTGTACTAGGATATAAGGTTTTAAAGAATATATGCAGTGTTCACTTGTGGATTCAATCATGGCAATGTGCCTGGGAGCAGCATTGCAGCCTCACCAGAGCAAACTTAAATGACTTAGTGTAAAATTTAGACTATAACAGAAATGAAAACTAGGAGAAAAATGTCAATAAAATTGCAAAAGAGAAGTAAAGACCCTTATAGCATATTAGTAATATTATTCAGAAGAAATTGCAATAAATGCACACTTTCACAGCATGAAAGGTCATGAATCTGCCTTCCACACTCAGCTGAGCTATTATATTAAATAAGAAAATTCACCCTGGCTGCAGTTGTACTTGTGTACATCCCTATATGCTTCCCTAAGGGAATATTAGGAGAGTGGAAGGCTGTAATGTGTTCTCCCTCACCCATGTACTCTTGCTAATCACAGCCCTTATTTGCCAAGAAAACAAAGTTGTATTCTTCAGTAACATCAGAAGTATTTTGAGAATGCCAAAAGTGATGACAAACTGAGCTGAAGCTGCAACTGCATGCTCCATTCAACCAGAATGCAAATTTGTAGACACTCATACCTGGATAGATATCTGGGTCCTAATACTTAAACTCAATGCACGTACTAGTTCTCTGGCATGCCTACACTGATGCCCATCTGCTAGAGTGGCATTGTGCCACTCACAAGTTAATAACACAGTTTCAACTGGAGATAGTTGCCAAGCATAAGCACGTTTGTAAGGTGAGCCTTCAAAACAGTGCTGTGAAAAATCTTTCCTTCTAAGATCATCTTGGGAAAAGACCCACCATATTATGCCTATATGCATGTATTTGAATACTGGACATCATGTCTTTTGACATGAAATATAGAATACACGTGATGGAATGCTATTGATATCTGAAAACATGCAACATCTGTTCTAGGCAGTTGGTGAGACTGAAGAAACGAGCCATAGAATCTCAGCAGCAATTAAGATGACAGTAATAATAATAATAATGCTACAGAAATAATAACTATTGCTAGTAGCATTACAACAACTGCATTGTTAGCTGGTCTTGAATACAGAGAAAGTTACATTGCATGTCAAGGAGTTAAAAAAACTGGATATTCATTACCCATTCTCAAACAATCTTGTATCTATTGAATTTTGACCTTAATGAATCTTCAATGGTAATATGGGAAAATTTGGTAATTTCTGGCCAAACTTACAGACTGGCTGAGATTGGAAGGCACCTCTGGAGATTGTCTAGTCCAACCTGTTTACTCAAAGGACTCAACTAGAGCCGGTTGCTAAGGGCCATATCAAGCTGGGTTTTGAGTATCTCCAAGGATGGAGACTCCGTAGCCTCTTTGTACAACCTGCTTCAGTGTTTGACTACCCTCACAGTAAAAAAAAGTGAGTTTTTATGTTTAAATGGAATTTCTTGGATTTCAGTTTCTGCCTATTGCTTCTTCTCCTTCCACCACATACCACTGGCTCTGTCTTCTTTTTGTCCCCTACCTTAAGGTATTTATGCAGACTGATAAGACTCCCCTGAGCATTTTTTTCTCCAGGCTGAACACCCTCAGCTTTCTCAGCCTCTCCTCATATTAAAGATGCTCCAGTGCCTTAATGACCTTCTTGGCCCTTTGCTGGACTAGCTTCAATAAGTCCACATCTTTCTTGTACTAGGAAGAGCAGGAATTGACCCAGCATTCCAGATGTTTCTCACCAGGGCTGAGCAGAGGTGAAGGATCACTTCTCTCAACATGAATCACTCTTCCTAGTGCAGGCTGGGATGCTGTTGGTGTTCTTTGCCATGAGGGCACATTTCTGGCTCGTGTTCAACTTTTTGTCCACCAGAGTCTCCTTTTCTGCAGAGCTGCTTTCCAGCAGGTTGGCCCTTAGAATGTACTGGTGCATGGAATTATACTTCCCTGGATGCAGAACTTCATGTTTCCCTTTGTCGAACTTCATGGGGTTCTTGTTGGTCCATTTCTCCAGCCTGTTGAGGTCTCTCTGATTGGCAGCATAACCATCTGATATATCAGCAATTCCTCCCAGTTTTTTTATGATCTGCAAACTTGCTGAGGGTGCATTCTGATCCATTGTCCTAAAGTCAAGATAAACAGTATGTATTGCTCTTCTGTCATTCACTGAGCTAGTCATTTCATCATAGAACACTATCAAGTTTGTCAGGGATGGTATCTCCTTTGCAAATACATTCTGTTTACTCTGAAGCACCTTCTTGTTCTCAATGTGTCTGGAAATGGTTTCTGGGGTTATTTGTTCCATCATTTTCTCAGGAATCAAGGTGAGGCTGTTATAATTCCCAAATTCTCCTTCTTGAAGATATGTGTAATTTGCTTTCTTGTAATCCTAAGGAACCTCCCCTGATCACCATGACCTTTCAAGAAAATCAAGAGTAGCCTCACAATGACATGAGCCAACTCCTTCAGCGCTTGTGATGGCATTCCATCAGGTCCTGTGGACTTATATATGTCCAATTTGTTTAAATGTTCCCTAATGAGCCCCTCCTATACAGGTAAATCTTCATTTCTCCAGATGTTCCCACTGGTTCCAGTCTTAGCTAGGGGAACCATATTTGGCTGGGTTGCATCAGAGACCATCATTCTTGGGTTAGAGCTCTCAGAGCATAGTTCAACTTACTGGACATATGATTGATGATGAAATAGTAAAATATTTTCCCAATCCAAAAAGACTACCAAACCCAAAATTATGAAAGAGATGTTATTCTTACCTCCAGTTTTAGGGTGTAGCTTTTTTCTCAGAATTCATTCGAAAATACAATCCAGCAGGTACCTTTAAAGGTATGTTGCATTGCAGTATTCACTATTTTATATTGCAAAAATTGCTACAAATTTTGGCAAAATGATATCAAATATTTATAATATTAAATGTAAATATGTCAAAAATTATTAAAATGAAAGTGAGTGTCTTAAGTACTAGATAACCAGCTAGTTATCTAGCTAGCTGATTTTTACATATAGTTGTACACTTGGCTCTTCCTTGCTCTTACTCCTGTGGTTAATTGTGCTTCCTGTAAAGTTAAAGGATACTAGTAAAATGTAGGGGGGAAAAAGAGAAGCAGAAGCTGGATTATCTATAGTGCTGAATGTATAATAACTGCTAAAGACAATGAACAGTAAGGAGTTCCATTTTTTTGAGGATCAGCTCCTGTCTGCCACAATCTGATTTTTATCAATATCATCCTTATTGCTCATGGTTGTAATATTCTTTCATCCTATATAAACTTCAGACTTTCAAAACAAACTCAGTGAGACACAGGAGGCTATGATGAAGTGAGCTATGCTATTCATAAAAAGATGAGATGAGAGAATGAACATTCTTGTCTACTTCTTTGGGATTTACCCCAGTGATCTCAAGTTTGTGAATGTTATCTTGTCAGTAAGTCTTCACCAAAGCTAGTTTTTGCAAGCTAACTTAAAAATTTCTATTTTACTTAATTTAAGAGAAAAGTAAAGACAAATGTGTATTTAAACCTTGGTAGCCATGGGACACAAAAGGTTGTTATAAATTTGTATTAGTGCATGGGTCTCCCTCACTAAAATTCAATCCTCAGACCACTTAGTAAAATTGCATCGTTGACTTTTTTCTACATGAAGACATTTTATGTTTTGAGAGAAGACAGGGCATGTATACCTTTCTTGCATAACCTTTAATGAGGTTTTTAACCAGCAGGCTTCTTTCAGATACTGGCAAACAAAAGCAGAATTTAATACTTCTCTACAGTTTTGGTTGGGAAAACACTATTGTTTTTTCATGGCTCCATCACAGAAAAATTTGAAAAAAACTCCACATATTTTAAGGAAAACAAATCTGGGAAGGAGGAAGGAGTTATATTGGCCTGACATAAAGGCTGAGCAGTATACACTCACCATATTCAATAACTGGCTCTACAGAGCTGGAGAAGGTGAGACCTCTGCGTTCTTTGTAGGGAACTAGATATAGACCCTTGATCCAATTATTATAAAAGGAGGCTATTAAACATATTTCTGATAGTGGTAAATTTAGATCACTGGAAAGCAAGTGAAAAAAGTATTTTCAAATAAGAAGTACAAAAAAATAACAAATTAACTTGTTTCTGTAAGCAAAATTTTATGAAATTCTTTTTTTTTTTTTTTTGCATATTAAATTTACTTAAGTAAAAGAGAGAAGATAAATTAGAAGTAACTGATACACAAAGGTTGGGTTTTGTCCAGCTTCTTGAATCTGTAGACCTGGTCTAGCCCAGATGATACCACACATTCCTTTGTGTAATTTGGGTAAAAAGGTATTATTTGAATATTTTGTAACCTATCTAGAAGGAAAATTAGAAAAAAGACTGTGAAGAACTTTGATTCATTCAAACTACCATGTCATTAAACAGCAGCTAGTTTGGCAAGGGTCCAAAACAAGAAATTTGCAAAGTTCTTTCTAGTTCTTAAAATGGAATGAAGATATTAACAGAGAGAGGAAATTAGTCTGGGATAAAAAGAAGGATTGGGGGGAAATTATGGAAAGGCTAAAAGAAAGGGAAAAATGTGATGGAAAAGTATTTTGTTTAAAAGCTGGCATTTGGTATTTTCAAAGGGCAAAATGTATTTTTTGTTTTATGACAAATGAATGTAAAAATGTGCATGCCTTGTGGCCTAGAGGACAAAACAGTAGGATCAATGTTCTTTTTGTACTCTATGAAGCTTGAGATTAAAGTCCCCACTGATAAACTGAACATTCTTTAAAAGTGACCAGAAGCAAACAGTGTCTGTTTGCTGCGACTTTATTAGAAAGATACCACTGAGAATAGCTAAGAATACTATTTGATCTTAAACAAGTTGACCAAATTATTGCAGTTGGCTCCAGTACATGAGATGCTTTCTGCAAATTATTGTTTCTGGTTATAAACCTTTATAATATCTCAGAATGAATTATGTATGTATTTCATGTTTTCTTTTCTTTTATCAGCCTTGATGTTCTCATTTCAAGTTTCACCCTAGCCTCCTAATAATGCAATATTGAGGCCATTCAGACACTAATTATGCCTCCATGGCTTTCTTGAAATGACTAAATCAGCATCAGTTCTATAATTATCATTAGCAAGTTTTTATCCGTGCCTCACATCACATGAAAAGTACAACTTTAAATGATTTATGAATATATGCATCTATAACATTGAATGTGCACTTTTTAATACTATATGTACAAGAGGCACAGAGATACTTTAGACACATGCACACCTGTATATATGTTCTCATCTTCCCTGAACTCTGCCTTATATCTTACACAAGCACAGCCTAAGTATAAAAGCTAATACAATATTGTTTTCTTAAGAGAGATGTATCTATGAGATACCTTCAAAATGTGTATATTTAAGCATCCTGACCGTTTAAATAGTACAAAATGTAAGCAAATGTTCATCAAGGCTAGCTTTCAGTTCAGACTTGATGATTTTCTGATTTTCTTTATGTTTATATAAAAGCCTAGCAAGAATGACTGACAGGACAGAAAGAAGTATACAAATGCAATTCCTCTATGTTTTCATTGTTTCTCCTTTTGAATTATTGATGTTGCCAGTAGTCATTTGTCAAGAAAACAATCAAGATACATATACTGTAGTGTTGCACTTCTGTATGTTTGTAAACTGTTTGCTCTGCACAATGCTTGTATTTCAAGCAAAAGCAAAAAAAAGGAGAATAACATAAAATACATAATTTTCCTAATTTTTTAATAATAAAGACATGAAGAATAATGAACATGCAACATAAAAACAGTACAGAAAGAGAGCTTGTAGACATCTTTGAGTCAGTTATACCCTACAGAATCATCTGCACACTTGGGAGCTGAGAAACGTAAGTAGACATACGCAACACAGCATCTTATGCGGTGGTACAGTACCTCACAGCCCAGTTTGGTCTCTGATAACAATCAGTTTCTGAATTCTTCTTCTCCTCCCTCTCCTCCCTCCTGATACAGATTCATTGTTTTGTATGAAAAGTTGTGCTGATCACTGGTATTTTATGACCTACATTATTACCCTCTAGGTAGTAGAATGATAGTGCCAAACTAATTATTGCATTGTCTAATTTTAAATCCAGGTCTAGTGAGATTAACAACTTGTACATTAATTCTGAGCATCAACAGTGCACCTAACATAATGCAGTGTTAAATGAAGTAAGCCTGCTCTGAAAACTTTTATATACTTTTGTCTGGATCATCAGCTAATGTAAATTACTAGAGCTCCATTGACTTCAATGGAATTATGCCAATCTGCCCAACTGGATGATTTGGCCTTGTTTTTGTTCAGGAAATGTTTTTGGTTTGAGCCATGTGAATGTCAGAGAGGAAAACAATGATTTCACTTATAAATGTAAGATCTCATCTATGTAAGCCCAGAACATGTCTGCTAAAGTCAATGGATTAATTCCAGCTTTTCATCGCTGCAAACGATATCAGAATTGGCTTGGAATGTGCTTTTGGTTCCTCGACATCCCCCTCCTCCAACACAAATACTTTCAGTTCCTCCTAATTAGAACTGAAAAAAAAAAAAAAAAAAAAAAAAAAAAAGAAGGACATTCAGAGTCATGGAAAGTGTGAAAACTACTTTGTAGATAGGTAGAAAACCACACTTGGCAGTATGTACTCGCTGTTTCACCCTGCTAATTTTTGTGAAGAAACTTATGTGTTGGAAAAACATGGAAGGTCCCTAGATCTGAATACTGTCAACAGTGAGGCAAGTTTAGATCAAAATGTAGCTTCTGATCCTAAAAAAAATATTAATTTGATACTAATGAAGAGAGAAATGGGTCCTGAAGAAGTGATGAGCCATGTCCATTTAGCCAGAAAATTAAATAATGAAGTAGGTATAAAGTTTCATTTTAGCTTGAGAAGTACTGACTGAATTGAAAAGATTCTTAAATTATTTTTCTGTCCTTTCAGTTGCATGGGAAGAAGAAACGTCATCAACCATTCCCCTCTCTGCCTCTTCAGCATACTAAGTGGCAAAAACCCATTTAATTCAGAGTATTAGATCCCCAGAATCAGAATCCTAGACACCCAATGTTGTGGTACTAATGGCATTCTCTGCGTGGCTGTTGAAGTGCTATGTTGACCCTCACGAAAATATTGCATGGTACTTTCTTTGACTCATGTTTAATTCTGATTAAGTTGTGCAATCGTATCAATTTAAGGTCAAGGTCTTGAATAAATTCTTTTGTGAGAACTATTAGCAGGTCTTTTAAAATTAAAAAGACCCATGTGTCTAATGGTCTTATGAGAATAGAATTACAAACGATGATCTTTAAAATAAATTGTAATTTTATGGATACTTATTAAGATAATTTATTGTATCGGTAATTTGCTATACCGTAAGTACTGCTGCCAATTTAGTCACTTGTAACAGAAGAAAAGAATGCAGCAGCTACTTAATACCATATTTTGTCCTTGCCTTTGGTACTGTTGATTTGAAGCGGGGAGAAAGTTTCTGCAGAATATTTAAGTTTTGTGATCTCTTCCTGTGCAGTAGGGATGACATGCAAGTTGTCATGCTCTGGTCCTGATCCAGCAAAATGCTTAAGTGTGTGCTTAAATTGAGCATTCAAGTTCCATTTACTGTAATGTGATTACACATGTGCACAATATTAAGCACGTACTTAAGTACCTTGCTGATTGCACCCAATGATGTGCATTTAGCAAATCTGAGCTTTCTTAGTAAGTTAGAAGAAGAAAGTACAAGTTAGCAAGATTTAGTTATTACATTACAGAGTGGGGAAGGATACTCTCATTAACAACATATTAATTTACTTTATTAACTGCTTTTTCTTTAAGTGAGACAATACATTTCTTGCAATGGAATGGAAGACTGTCATATGTAGAACAGTTGTGTTGCTCAGATTATCTGAATAGAGATGTTTGAAGTCTGAAGAGTTGTTTTTTTTTTTCTTTTTCTTCTTCAAAAATGTAAGGTATATGTGTCTGACATGTTGGTGCTTTTGCATCTTGGAAAGGTATTTTGTTTGGGATATTTGATTAAGGCTCATAAACACGACATTTCTAAAGATTGATCCCTAGCAAGAATAGTTAAAAATGTTTCACTTGATTGAAAAGCTTTACAGAATGAAAAGCTTTAGAGATGACTGCACAGATAGATAGATTGATAATGTTGTTTCATGACTTAAATACACCCACATTAACACTAAAGACAATTTTTAAAACAATGAGAGTCATAAAAATTATCTTAATGTTACTATAAAAGGAATTTTATTCTGTGAAGATCAATAACATGGTGTAGGAGTGTTACTTAGAACAAGATTTGTCTAAGAGCAAGGGAACTTTTACCCATCAAAAGAGAACAAACAGGTAAAAGCCTGCTCCTAAAGCAACAGCAAATAAAACTCTGTGTGTATTTTATCAGACATGCAGATTCTATAGTGTGTAATCTATTAGATAAACTTTTTTCTGTGCATACATGCAATTTTGAGCAATTCCAGTGTTCTGCTAAATGTTTTTCTTTCTTTTGATTCCAAAGTTAATTCCATTCATTTGTAGGGTAAATGAGACATTTTACAATGTGCATTTGGAAATGAGATACAAAATGTTTCTGAGAATAATAGAATAATAGTATGAAGTGCTTGGAAAAAGCACCTGGGGAAAAAAATTGCAATTTTGTAACCATACTACTGTTTAATTTTCACCATTCCACTCCCCCTTCAGAATAAAGTGATTTTTTTCTTTCTAGGCACTGGCTAAATTAAGTCATTATGTATTAAGTATTAAGTAAAATACATTTTTGTTATTGGTAATCATTAAGTGTAGGGTCTTAAAGTGCGATACTTCGAGTCAAGGTTTCATTGTAAGAAGCTTTTTCTAGTTGCTTGTAACTTTGTCAAACATAAACCACTGGGCAGCAATTTTCATGCCAAATGTCTGCCTTGGGCTATTTTTTCAAAACTTTCAGCCAATATGGTCAGCTGTTGCCCAGAATGCACTGAGGGAAAATCTACTTTGCTCAAATTAAGAAATTTTTGAAATATTTTGTTGACTACTTGCTTGTAGTGGGACTCAGAGTTTGGGAGGGGATATTCCTTTCACCAGCCTATGAAGGTCTTCCTCAGTCTGGAGAAATCTGATCCTCTCTAAAATTGTTTGCATATTGCATTTACCAGCTTCTTCAAAGATTCAGTCTACAGTGGATGTATTTTTTTTTCCTGCAGCTTGCAGATCTGAGCAGGACTTGCTCTCAGATTTCTCTTTGCAGTTGCCAGTGGTGCTAAATACAAAGACAATGAAGGTGTCTATCAGACGTTCTCAGCCTTCTTCCTGAAAATCATTGGACAACATGGAATAAAAAGCAGCTTGACCAGAATGCAAAAAAGGGAGACCACCAAGGAAGGAGGGGGAAGGGAAAATGCGTTCAGGCACAGGAAAAAGGCACGTCAAAGGTCATAAAATGCGAAGATGGTTTAGGACAAGGACTTATGAGTGAGACTGATAATAGATAGGGGCAAATAGGAAGGATTGCGATTGAGATGTGGAATGAGGGAGGGAACGAGAAAGATGCTGGCACGAAGGCGAAAATAGTACTTGTAAGGAAAAAATTAGTTAGAGGGAGGAAAAAGAGAAATAACCTGTTTATAACTGTCATTCCTGTGCCTTGGTATTCCATTATCACTGTCAAATGTCTCCGAATCCTACTGGCCTCATGTGGGCACCTCATCTTCCTCTAGTTCGAATGAGGAGAACAAGTTACTAATATATTTGTTAAGGCAAATAACAAGAATTAGTGTGGTTCTTACTCAGTTAATGAACAACAGAGTGAAAAATAAAAGAAGAAGGAGAACAAAAACCCTAAAAACATTCAACTCCTTCCTGCAGTTCCCCAAGAGGGACTTTCTGTATTAAAGTTTGCTTTTAAAAAAAAATGAGAAATTGTATTAAAAATGCACTTGCTACCAAAGTAAAAATATGAAGCACTCAAAATTCAAGAAATGCCAGAAGGCATAGGTCTTGTCAGATGTTTATGTGACAAACATCTATATATTGTTCTGTTACACAGGGCTCTTGCTAAATGAATATTTTTCTTGGATATCGTGAACAATTCGTCCTCTAGGACTAAAATGGAAAATGGAAGTGACTTCAGAGACCAACAGTTTTGTGATGCCCAAAGCACCAAATGTTCAACAAGATTGTAGAGAATGACCAGTAGAGGGTTTGGATAGGCATTTCACTTGAAATCAAGGCGATCCCATCCCTGTTCCACAAAAGTGGAAACAAACAAGAGAACAAAAACACTGGAAATGCTGTCTCTTCAAAACTCCAGGATCTAACCCAAAGAAGTTACAAGTTATAAAAGTTATAAGTTTTTACAACAGCATAGTCAAGATGCAAAAAGTACTTCTATGGGCAAATGTACTCTATATAAAGTTTTTCTTTCTGACACAGTCAGGAATTACATTAAATATGGCCTATGGTCAAGAGTTATTTTGTAATATTAGGTACTGCCCAGTACCTAAGCCAGCATGCTGTGTGCTAAAGGAGTCAAGGAAGACATTATGTGTTCCTGGCTTAGTCACTGACCTAGGCCTTGGACATGTTTGAAGCTTCAGTTAAACTGTGCAGAACAGCAGTACAGCTAGAGGGAGGATTTAATCCCTTGCAATCTCCTGGAGAGAACCTGGAAACAACATGTAACCTTAATATTTGGAATACATTCGCCCCTCTGTGCTTGACTGCTGTCCCATTGTTTGCTGTGGAGCTTAATTCAACTAAATGTTGGTTGCCTGTATGCAGGAAGGAAACAGTTACTTCCGATCTGTATTTATCAATACTTTAAGGCCCACACAGATGTCATTGCTTCTTGGAATCTCAGCCCTAGCGCTCATAGCGCTCATGCAAAAAGATGATCCTAAAAGGGAGTTAGTTAGTTATCCTCATCGCTAAAGAGACTGAGGTTTCTGTGACTGGCCACTCTAGTCAGAGAGAGAAGAGGTAGCATTTCACACCTGGTGAGGGAGGCCTGTGAAGGTCTCTTCTGCCACACATATAAATATCTGATTTGAGTTGCCTGAACTCTTTAACAGGTTGTGCTCCTAACAAAGGAAGAAAATAGTGGATGTACTCACCAATAACCACAGCTCAAAAAAGGCATTTGCATGCTGTTTGTTGCAGCACATCCTAGCAGGCAATTCTAGCTGCTGTTGTCCCGCATGAGGTCTGGGAGTGGGAGACTGAAGGGATTCCCCCGCACAGAGGGAGGAAGGCAGGCAGGAGCCCTGCCCTGGAGGTCTGCACTGCCAGCACACAAGGTGGGCACAGATGCGGCCAAACTGTCAGTGTTAAAAGAACTCTGGCATTGTCTGCCACTTTGAAATCTTGCTCTAATTTACAAATGAAATCCATGTAATTAATGTAAAGGCACTAAAGACTATTTCATAGAACACCTTTGTTTTTATTATAGCTCTTAAAAACCTTTACTAGATATACTAAGTAGTAACTACAAAGTCCACATGCGTCAGATCACCATCCCTGGGATAACTGATGCAGTAGAATAGCTAGATGTTCTCGTTCTTTGTTTTCTGGGATTTTTGTTTCTCTTTTTTTGTTTTGTTTTCACAGTTCAAATGCTTTAAATGTTATTAATCTAGACTTCCTGAAAAGGCCTGTGAACCTTTCAGGGAGCCTGGTCTGAGTTTGGAGTTTGTAACAAAACCTGAAACCAGGCAAGTTTTGTGTGGTTTTGAATTTCACTGTGAATATTTCACCTAGATGAAGAAATAGGCTCAAAGTAAAATTCCCAGTTTGAAAGTCTGAGGATTTCCCATTCAAAAAGATCAGGACTGTTTGGTGGCATTTTAAACAAAGACTGGAATTCATTCATGTACAGATGAGCTGAACAAGGCCCTCACTTCAGCCTAATTCAGACCTCAAAATAAGGACTTAATGTGGTACATAAGCCTTATGCTGACCTTCTGCACAGAGATGAACGTCAACCCATACAAACGTATACAGCATGGCTGCTGTTTCAACTCAGGCTGTTTTAATGCAGCATGCAAAGCCTGAAGGGAAGAAAAATATAGTTATATGAAATGAAAATACTGAGGTTAATGAGAACTAAGAATGATAAATATATTCTTCCCTGGTCAGAAAATTTCAAAAGTGCTGGTACTCATCTAATAATGCCTTGTCATAGTTGTCGTTGTTTTCCTACAGCTACAAGTCATGGAGTTCTGTAATTGTGCAAGAAACTCATCTTGAGATAAAAAGTACATAGTGCCATGGTTTTGGAAAAAAAAAAAAAAAAAAAAGGAAAATGAATCCAGGTGTATAAAATAGCAAAGACAAAAAGAATCATTTTTATGTCTAATGACCAACTTTACCACCTTGGAATCGTGACTTCTTATTTTCAGTGCTTGGTGCTGGTAACACTGGCAGAGGCAATATGCTGTGTTGCAGATTTCAGCATCAGAGACTATTAAGTGTAATATGTATAGTTTGGTCAAAGTAGAGAACACCAGAGGCTACTGACATGTTATGTGCATTTGGAACAGTTGTCTGCTTACATTAATGCCAAAGCTGCCACCTAATACCCACAAGCTTTTGTAGAAGGGATGATGAGCGACTCTGCACAGGTCATGGGCTGATCCAGGCTATGGGCCCACTGCTTGTAGCCACCTGATGCTGAGGGTCAGTAAAAGGTGTCAGAAGAGCACACTGCAGATTGGGCCCCAGTGACTGTTGTGGTGGGTTTTCACTTCTACTGGCTGCTCTGGACAGCTGTCTAAAAGCAATTTCTATAGACTTGTGTTGCTATAGCTATGTTGTGAGCTCTAAAAATAGCTCTCTAAATGCCAATATTCAGTTAGACTGTTATCATGTGTATGTTTTGTTTTAGTTAGGACACAATGGGAAGCCAGAGCAGTTTTGTTAGTATAAGCTGTATCTGCTCTAGAAATAGCTCCTTGCTTCAGGACACCTTGTTGTTTTACTAGCAATGCTCCCCTTATGTAGCAGTGCTCACGTTATCCATACATGTCCAAGCAAGCTAGGAACAACCTTAATATCCTTAATAAGCAGAAGTTTGTCCAGCCGTTTTGCACTGTTATTTTATTTCCAACCTCTACTCATGGCTTTGTCACATGGGGCATCAGGCCTCCCAAAAGAGTCTTCAGCTGGTGAAAATAATTTTGGGTTGACTGAATCACTTCATGGACCACATCAATCAGGTAGGCCTTCTGATCCTTTCTTTTCCATTACACAGTAGGATAGGAACTGCCTGACAGCTCACAGTAGCTTCTGCTGGCAACTATTTCTGAGTTTTATTTAGGCCTACTATATTACTGAGAAGAAAAACAGCCAGGAAACCAGCCCATTCCTGCTCCTGCATATGCTAGTCCCCTGGGACTGTTCTCCTCTGACTCCTCCAGAGCCTATACTCCCACTGCATCTGCCTTTTTTACTAAGAAAATTTAATCCATCTCCCACATCCAGAACAGACAAACAAGCCTCCCAAGCCATCCTTAACTCCTCAGCAGGACTGAGAAGTGAAACCACTCCAGGAGGACCCTAAGCCAGAGCCCAGGAACAGAATCCGGACAGCATGGCTTCTTCCCCCTTAGAAGAGAAGGTAAAAATGCTCCGATAGCCCCAGTCAGGTGTAAAACCAGGAATGTAGATCTGTCTCGCGGGAAGCCCTCACTCCCCTTTCCACAGCCACGGTAACAGGGAGGTGGGCGCCCAGACGTGCGCAGGGAGCAGGGTGCCCGTGAGCACCGGGCACGGCGGGTCGGTCGCTCCGGAGAGAGGCTCGTTTGCGGGAGCCAGCACAACCGATGTGTGAGAGGGAGGGCCCAATTTGTGCTGTGTGGACACTTTCGGCCTTCCCTGCCAGCATAAAGAGGCTGTAAAGCCCGTCTAACAGCCCCCTGGGGAATCCCTCTTATGCAAGGGGAGTCCCCGGCAGCTGTGGACCGGGGTAGCTGGCTCCCTGCCATCCCCCGCCGAGCCGGGGCTGGGGAAGTGCGAGCAGAGGGAGGTGTGGCTGCCGGGGCCCCTCAGCCATTGCCGGCTACCAGGAATACCTCACCGCGGCTGGTAGCAGCCGGGCTCCGGCGGGCAGCTGCTGGGGCTCCCCGAGAGCAGCGCAGGGACGGGGCACGTCAGCGCGGCGCTGGCCGCCGCCCGGGCCGGGACGAGCCCGCCGGCGCGCGGGGCACTTCCACCCCGGCCATTTTCCTCAGGCAGGAGGCGGTGGCGGCCAGGGAGCTCCCACACCGGCCGCCCGGGGACGCGGCGCAGAAGCCAGCCGGCGAGTGCAGACGCGCAGGCCGAGCTGGGACGCTCCCCGGCCCCTTGCGGGGAGGCTCGGGGCGGCCGCGGCGGAGCGTTCAGCTGCCTGGGGAGCTCCGCCGCCGGCTCCCTGCCCGCCTGCCCCGTGGCCGCGGGCCGCCGCTAGGCCCCGGCCCTCCTCCCCGACCCCGCGCCGCGGAGCGCCGCCGCGCCCGGGGGGAGCCCCACCGCCGCCGCGGAGAGAGCCCGCTGCTCCCGTCCCGCTGCCCCGGGGAGCGGGGCCGCCGAGCGGGCGCCCCGCAGGCCCCCGCGGGAAGCAGCGGCCCCTGCGCGCAGATCCGCGGAGCGCCCCCACCCCCCGCACCGCTCCCCCTTTGAAAACTGATCTTTGGCTCTTCGCGTGAAAGTGATTTGAATTTGGCTCGGCGGCGCTCTGCGCAGGCGTCCAGCTGCTGGCATGCTGGCTCCTTGCAAAGCAGCTGTTTTGGGTTTGAAATTCCAACATGGCAGAGGCTGCAGTCAGTCTTCCCTTCAAAAACTTGGAATGATTTCAAATCATAGGCACCTTCACTTAACCCGAGCCCCCATTCATCAGCAAACACATCGGATCGATGCTACTCTAACCTATCGGGTTCTTGTACCAAATCTCCAGGTAAGAGGATTTTTTTTTTCTCTAGTCTTCCTACCATCGTTTTAAATTTTATTTACTCTTAAAGCTCTACGAGACAACCGCGGTTTTGTTTGTTTGTTTGTTTGTTTTTTTAATCGCCCGTTTGTGCCCTAAATATTTTGCCTAATTCGCAGTCGTTTTTTGCTACTAAACACTCCGGTCTGCTTTCCTAATCGTAGTCTGGAAAGTACAGATATGCAATCGCAATGCATGGTTTTTCCTCCTTGATCATTGCCAACAATAGTAGGCAGATTAAGAGTTCGCGATTGTAAGCTCCCTCCCCACCTCCTCCTCCTCCTAATTGGATTTATTTTTAAGTTGCATTGAAAAAAAAAAACTGCAGGTAACGCGGGACTGGACTTTGAGGCAACTAACTTCTGAGCAAATAAGTGCAAATAAGAATCTCGCAAAACAAAAGTTAGGTTTAAATTGCTGTGTCTTGGCGGGGGGGCGGGGTGTGAGCACGAATATGTCAGAGGAGCTGTTGCAGTAAAATGTAAGGACATCATCTTGGAGGGGGTACAGCGTGGTGGGCGTATTGTTGGCTCGGAAGGGAGAGAAAGATGTATAATTTAATGGTATATACAATCCACTGATCCTATTACTATCCTCCCTGGAGCTCTTGTTAGTTTCAATGGGAGTGAGTGAAATTGACATGGACTTGCATTCCTGGTCATGTGCTTTTTTTCCCCCCCCTTTCTTTCTTCTCTTGTGATCTGAGATCCCCTTTTTGTTGATGTTGCTTTCCCACTTAATTATATGCATGTAGGTTAAATGAATACCTGACGAAAGGGTCCACGTTTCAAGGCAGTGACATTTGATAGCTGAGAGGAAAAGTGGCTTTAATGAAAAGCAACCTTTGGAATTCCTGCTTGTGAAAAATCCAATTCAGCTTTTTGTGCTGCCAGCAAGAAATGATCAGTAGCACCAGTGTTTATGGTATGTCCGTTTTGGGATCTACTTCCTTTGCATCTAAATAGCAAAGACAAATTTAAATAGCATGATAACACACCGAGGACTCTGCATGCAAATATTTTGTAATAAATACCTAATGTTTAATTGTATATTTTTCACTTGTGTATATATAAGCATTTTTTTCTCTTGCCATCGTTTGTTTATAATTTCTGCTTTGGTTATAACATTAGTTTTGTTCATTGTGTTGATCTCAGCTATAAACCCTAAAGTTGCATGTTACTAGCAGTGCACTATATATACCTCTGAACTCCAATGGTATGTAAATTAGTAAAACTCGGTGACTGGAGAAGGGGAAAATGCATAGCAATGAATATATACACCTATACATCTATGTACTCATACATATGTGCCTAAAATGAATCTTTTCATTTTGCAAGCTAATATTTTTTGAGCATTTATTTGAACTCCAGCTGCTTTTCCCTCTCTTACTTTTAGTGTAATAATCTGCTAGAAGTTTTAACTGATGTGGGGTGGGGGAATGTTTTGCATGTAAACAAACAAAATTACTGTTGTGGCCAAATATTCAATGCTATTAAGTGGTATTTTGTGCTCAGTTTACAAGTGTCTGATTCCCACTGCTCTGTTCTCAATGTGTAACAGAATGAAATAATCAGGTGCTGAAACTAGCTTCATTTTAACGGTCACTCTCCAGCCCCCCACGCCACCCCCTCTTCCAAAAAAGTCAGATAAAATGGAGCATGGGGAATTCCAACAGATCTTGTGGTGCAGTAGATACACCTCTAGGTATGTAATTGAGGCTAAGGAACTAACAACAGAAGCGACTATTAGTCTGTTTTGTGCAACCAAGAAGGGGGTACGTTCACTTTTAATTGCGTGTGGTAGCAACGAATAAGGATGGAGAGAGACCCTAAGAGAGAGAGCAAATGTGTGTGTGTGTGTGTATTTGGGGTAAGGGGGAGGTCTGGCATGTGTGGCTGATGATCTCTCATAATAAGATATCTGAATGCAAGAAAGAAATTGAGAGAGCAGTTGCACAATGTACACTCCTGTTTTGATGCTGTAGGTGACTGTATTGCTAAACATATCCTGGATGCTATATGATGGGAGTGATCTGATTGCATTTTTCATTTAGAACTTGTTGACTTTGAGGTGATCAATACGGCAACTGTTTATTTTAAACGCACATAATTTGCCCTGAGAAATTTTTTAAGGAGGAGAGCGAGTGAGAGCGGAACATTTTTTTTTTTTTTTTTCCTAGAGCTGTTGGAGCGAATGTGATTGCCAGATGGGAGATTTCCCTCTGTGATGTTAAAGCTGTAATATATATTCAGAGCAGATTGGACTGCTGCTTGTGATGAGGAGGATATTACATTTATAAATTTTAAATCGGGAATCGGACAGTATGCTAGGAGCTGAAATTGGATGGTGTGGATGGTTTGGACTGTTAAATGTGATTCCCAGATAATAATAATAATTATAGTAGCAGTTTTATATATAGATAGATAGATATGTATGTATGTATAATAAAGACGATACTACTAGGCAGCTATATATCTTCTATGGCACTTAAATATATACTTCCAAAGATGATTTCTACTCTCTTTCCTCCCCCTTCCCGAAAATGTTAGGGATTTGAGGTGGTTGGGAGAAGAGTTTAAAAGCCCACTGTTAGGAGAAATCAAACATAACCAGGTTCCTGTTTGAGGAAAAGTTTCGCTACAGTTCTTGTTGCGGATGCACCTCTTTCAGAGTTTTTGTTTTTCCCGTGTATGTGGCCTGACAGTGCCACAATCCTGAAAGGCTGGAAAGTGGGAACTAGTCACACTCGAGCAGCTCTGCTGTTGCAAATTAAAAGTGTGTTGTGGTCAGGAAATGAAAGCTACAATGTCTCTTTTGAACAAGTCGTTTATCAAGAGAAACATCTATCAAGCAGTGACTTGTCACATTGATCCTCTAAAAGTTAGGTCCGAAGTGGATGCTGCTTTGATGTTTTTGATCCCAAATTTATAAAATTGAAAAAGCTGGAGAGAGTAGGACTGATTTGCACTTAAAAATGATTCTCCTCTGGGCGTCACAAAATCCTCAAGTATCTGTGATACAGAGCTGGTGAACCAGGGAGGTATTGGATCTTCTGCCTAATTTTTATTTTCACATTGAAACATTAGCTTTGCCACTTAGGCATCTTTTTTTCGTATTTTTAAACATCTCTTTTGTATGCCCATGCATTTTTTTCACCAGGGATATTTTCTTGCTCAGGAATACATCTGTTGCTTCCAAATTGCACCTTTTTCTGTTGTTTTTGTGATGGTATTTATAGAGTTCAGCTTGAGAAGGGTTTTTCAGTGGTTTTTTGCTCTCATCTCAGTCTTGTTTATTCTGTATTTGTGAACTCAGTTCCCACCTCTTCTCCCTGTGAAGCAAAGTTTCTTTTACTGCCAAAGTAATGCTTATTGCAAGTAAAGTACATTTAAAGATATATGTTTGCACAGCTTAAAACATGTTAAGATTCATGTTAATGTCTTCCCCTTCTTGTCCTCTTTTTGTTTCAATTTTTGATATATGAACCACACTTTCATTTTCAGCAGAAGCCGTGTATTTCAAATTTAATATAAAGTCAAGGTTTCAAGTAAAAAAAAAAAAGGCCAAAGCAAAGTCTAAACTGATCTTCTATTTCTATTTATTTTCAACCATTCAAATTGTTCAGCAACCTTTCTAAAAAGTTTTTCATTTTGCATGAAGTTTGGGTATGGATTATCAAGGAATAATCTTCAATGAAAGAGGGTTTTGGTGTTTGTTTGTTGTTGGGGTTTGGTTTTGTTTTCCTTTCTTTTTGGCTAAGGTATGAGCGAGATCCTCCTTAAAGCTGGATGCTTTGACTTCTTTTCTTCAGTGTCCTAAATGAGACTAATACTGCTTATGGATACTTGATAGAGACCCATTTGCAAATAGGCAGTAAACAGCAACGTGGTGGGAGTTTTGGTGAGTGTTATATGTGCTAATTAATCATGTTTGAAATGAAGGAATCATAGCATGGTAATAAAGGCTCATTGTTGTTTGATGTTTGTAACAGGATGTGACTCCTACACGAATCTGGTGGGTTTGGGTTTTTTGTTGTTATTCCCTCCCCCTTCAGAATGAGATACCTGCAGCACTCGGTCAAATTGTTTTTATTTATTGCAGCATCTGTGAAAGCACAGGGATGTTTGCTTCTTTTACTCTAGCAGTATTTTAGAAATATGTAGAGTGTATTGTTATTGATATCTTCATCACATTTTTCATGGGGATGATACCGAACTCTTTCAGGGAAAAATGACAGTCTTATGTCATTAGCTGTTCTTTAAGACTTTTTTTGTTTAAGCAGAGCCAAAAAGTTGTCTTTTTTTTTTTCTTCGTGTAAAAAGCCTGCTACTCTTTTTCTTATAATTGATAAAATGACACTTTGTGAACTCTTGTGCCCTACCTGCTTACGCATATGTAGTAAGGGATAGCGACTAAAAAGAGATTTCAGAATAGCTGGTATACTAGCCCTTTAAAAATTAAATTGTAAAACACTTGGATGGTGTTTTTGTTTCCGTGTTTTGGTTTTTAATATGACTGTTGTCAAATGTGTCATGTTTAGGCTTTATTGTTCACCTTTTAATTAATAACTACTATATATGATGGTAAGAGATGTGGTAATCTCTTTCAGACTGCAAAGCTTTAGTTTCAGAATTTAATTAATTAAGGCTATTTTATGCTGCATGAACAAGGTCTGAAATCTGCTTTTGTCTAGATGGTCTCCTCCTTTTAAAAAATATAATTCCTAGAGGAAAATGATTATGTACGGTTCCTGTCAATATGTTTTCTCAATGAATGCATAAAGCGGCATTGAATATAATGACTGATCTTCCTGTAGTCTTAATCATCAATTAATAGGCTTATCTGCTTGTTAGGAGTGGGTTTAATGGTACAGAATCAGCATGAGACCTGTGTATATGAAACATTTGTATGTTGCTTATAACAGACTGAGTTTTGAGCTAGCATTCCCAGATCTAATAATAGAAATATTTGGCTCTTTGCCCTCAATCAATGTATCCCTTAAGACAACAAACTTCACATAATACTTTCATAAAGTGCCAGATGTATTGATACTGAGTTGATAATTTAATTACTGGAGTTTTACATTGATTCATTGATCTTATGATTGGAGGAAATCGTTCTGCAGACATTTCTGAAGTATTGAGGAATATTGTATGTCAATAAAGCTTGATTAATTGATCAATCAGCACTTTTTTTTCTTCTGAGTCATTGATAAGAAAAGGCATAAAAATAACTATAAAAGTGTTTGGGATAAACTAATTGGAAATTCTCTTGTGTTATTAATAGAGCAGATGAGACGCAAAACACTAGGCATGTAGGAGAAAAATCAACTCTGAAGTGGAATTGTGCATATTGGGCCCAATCCTTAGTTGGTGTAAAATAGTTTAGCTTTAAAGAATTACAGCTCCCAGAATCTGTCCCACTGTGGCTTTTTTTTTTTTAGTGGCTTTTTTTTTTTCTTTCTTTTTTTTTTTTTTTTTAGTACTGTTCTTTGGCTTATTGGAAGCTGGTTTAAATCAGATATTATGGCTACCAAATATATGGAATTTTAGATAAGCATCTGATCCAAAATGAACAGTATAGCTATAAAAGTAATTTGAAGAGCTGTAAATTCAGGATTGCATATCCCTGATATTGTTGCAGAGTATTAAACTCTTGCTGCTATAGATGCTATCCTCTAAGTGAAAACTTATCTTCCTTATGGGAAAGATCACTTCAGGGAAATCTAGGCAGGGAAAAGGCCTGTTTTTTTTTGTTTTGGTTTTGTTTTGTTTTTTTCTAAAATAATAATAAAAAAAATCCAATACATAGAATTAGTTATAGGGATATTTTCCAGGTGAAAAACCTAACTGGAGTAGTTGGCTCCATTTCTGTGAGGCATGCGACCTTTTCACCCTATGTCAATGATATTTTTATAGAGTGTGTGAGAAATGCGAGCATAAAGAAAATTCCTTAAGCTCATTCAATTTTTCTTTTGTCTTTAAAAATGAAGAAAAAAAGAAAAATATCTGAATCTTGCAATAGCATATACATCTCCCTTAGTGAAACTGTATCCTTTTAAAGGATGATAGCTAATACAGAAGAACAGAGAAAATCCACTTGCAATATGTTACCATAGGTTCGACAAATACAATCTTATCCTTCAAGCAGCAGAGAGTCCTAGACTGTAATGGAGGTCAAAGGAAATCTAAGGCTTTCAGTCCTTTAATAATTGTACCTGCCACCCCCTGATCAGCATATTAAAGAGAATGCATGTATACATGTTATGTTTCTTAGAAGATAATTTGTATTTGCAACTTACTAAATACAAGTTGACTTCACTACTATTGCTTCTAAATACCTGTTGATGCTGGTTTTGCTGTGTGACAAGTGAGGGTAAAATGGAAAGAGGAATAGTTGGTCAGTCTTGGTTACCGAAATCTTGAGAAACTGTGGGGGAGATCAGGCTTTGACAGGTCAGTTTGAGAATGTGAAGAATACTAGAAAGTGTAAACTGCAGAAAGCTCCGCTGATTAACAGCAAATGGAGACATCTGCATCTGTGCTTCTCTTTTGCTGAGTTACATTGCTACCAGGTATTGGCACATGCAGTATGGTAATAATAATATGGTATCTCTGTTCCTATAGTGCTAGTAACGGTACCTGTCAAATATATCATAACACTGAACTATCTGTTTAAACATATAAGTAACACTCCTCACTACAATAGCTGTTGTATTTTTACAATAGAAAGAACAGCCATGAATTATAAATAATAGAATAAAACTTTGTTCTTTAAACTGTTTTTCTGCATATGAAAAAAAGTTTCATCTGTCTCAGCTATAATTAAAAATAATGCAACTACAGCTTGTCACTGGCTGATTTTTTAGTTTATTTTTTTATAATAGTCTGTTAAGTGTGTAGTCTGATGCACCGTGAAACACTGAAATAGTAATTACCAGTCATATTATTTAACTGTTAGGGAGAAATTATTTCCTTGGTTATTTTAAAGTATAATGCAGGTACTGCTGGTATGTTGTTAGTTAAATTTCAAATATCCTGAAAGTCATGTGGAGAAAAATGCTGAGATTATTTTGATGTGATAGCAAACTTTGGTTATGCAAGTGCAAGTCCATTTTTGCTTCAGTTTCCTTGAAGTCACATATTATTTGGTCTTTTTGTTATCTGTTTTTAATCCTTTAGTATTCTACTTTTAATGTGTTATGTACTCTTTGTTAAAGCATATGGTTCACTTTCTGTATATGAATTTCTCAATGCATGAAGATGTATGCCACAATGCATTTTGTGTGATATTTTTGTGTGTGCATGTATCAAGCTGGTTATAGATTGGCGATGATAAATTGGTTTCAGTAATCTGTATCTTATTTGCATTAATGCTCTAGCAGTAAGAGCATACTGTGGTCAAACTTCATGATCTAGGATAGCTGTCTCGCATTTAATTAAGCAGGGTCTGAATGAATGATTCTCCAGTATGGGTCATAATTAAACTTTTTGTTTCTCGTATTCAGTGTGATAAAATACTTAAGGGATGCATTAATGCGTGTTTGCATAGCTCCTGCTAATCTGAATGGAATTTGAAAATGAATATTGAGAGAAGATGGGAGAAGGGGCTGGACCTGGTGGGTTACAGGATTTTGTGGCAGGAACATATCTTCATGCTCTCGTTCAAGGGGGGTTTTTTTGCCTGGTTTAGAACAACTGCTGTTTGCCTTTTAATATGTTGGAAATAACATCCCTGTTTTCCTCTGTGTAGTTTTCCCCCTTCTGTATCTTCCATTTTAGCATACAAGCAAGTCATTAATAAAAAAGCATTTATACAGTGAGCTTGAATTATCACTTAATAAAACTGAGAACTGTACTGTTGCAAAGATATTCCTAGACAGTATATCAGATGTTACTGTGTGCATGTTTCTTCTGGAGATGTGTTGAGGGGAAAAGACAATAACTACTTTATATTACTAAATGACAGCAGAGGGTGGATGGGAATGATAAAGTTATATGAAGAAATTATTAATCCCTGGCAATAGTACGAATATTGACATTTAAAATACTATTAACTAGTAGCCCTGCCATACAAACTCCTGTGATAGCAGTGCTTTTAGGTGAAAAGTAGCTATTTATATACCTTTTGGCTCAGTCTGGTTATATTGAAAGTATGAACTTAGTTATTACAGATTCTAAGAAAATGCAGGTTAATGTCCTCTGTCTTCTTTAGACCTGTCTGATTACTTCAGCCTCCTGTGTTGACACAGAGAAAGAAACCTCTAGATTCTATGCTGGAAGATTAAGGTTTGCAAGCACTGGCTGGTATAAGGTATCCCATTGTGATACCTAAACCAAATTTAAAAAAAAAATCAAGCATCCTTTTCAAGTAAAACTTGAGAAACAGAAAGGAACAGCAAAGACGTATCTGAACACACTTGAAGGTGCACCATTTACTTTCAAAAGAGATCTTTCCCATCACTTGTGGATAGCTCCACCATGAAGAGAGATATCAAAAGATCTCAGAAAAGTAACTATTCTTTTATGTCTTTGGGAACTCAGATGCTTACAAGATTGTTTCTGAGAAGGAAAAGAATTGATCCTATTTTCAGTCCCTTGTTGTTGGCATTCGTGGACCACGTTGCTATACACAGTGTTGTAGAAATACACTTGATATATGAATACAATCCTGTTTCCTCTTGCAGCTCTAAAAGAATAGTGCAAAGTTGCTGTCTGCAAACTCAGTTTGGATAATATATTTTTATGAATCCTTTCTTGCATTCTATAAAATTGTTTTATTTAAAATACATATGGAGTTTGCTGAAGATCTTTAAACAATTGATAGGTCATCTGCGTGATTAAAACAGAGAAATTCAAATTGAAAATGGTATTTATTGTTTTTTATGAAAGTAATATAGGCTTAAAGTGACCCTTGATAAATTGTGAACTGGATATCCCTATTCAAACAGAAAATTACTGGGTTTACACTAGCAAGATTCAGTTATTTTTAATTTGGAAGGAGACTAAATTTGCTAACTTTTCAGCTCAATGTACATAATTTACAGAATTAAGTGGTTTTCTGTTTACTAGTGTTAGATCTGCAGCTTTATATTAACTACATATCCATGCTGATGTCATATTGAGAACATTATAAATAGATATGCTATTTTAAAGATAGTAATTTTTCATGTCTTTATAGAATTTCTGATAATTCTTTATTTCTTACGCTTTGCCTTCGATAAAAGCTGAAAGAAATACATTTTGAAAACTGTTCATACAGCAATGAACCTTTTTTAATCATTGATTTTCACTTTGTTCTGACTTTCATTAATTTAATTTCATACTTCTGCCCTGTGTAGATGTTCTTTATGCTGCAAAACTAGTATTTTTTCTGCTTTGAGTTTAAAAACCTTAACAGTAACATTAATTTAGCTGATACCATGGTAGTCCTATTGAAAAATTTAATCTAGTATTCAGAGTAATGTTAGTGTTGGTAGAGAGCTGAAGTTGGAAGTTACTAAATCCTATGTAATGAGGGGAGTGAAGCACTTGTCATTATTTGGCCCCTAGCATTTGTCAATGCCACAATCATATCGGAGGCACACCTTAAAATGCAGAGAACATCTTTGTTGAGACACATAGTTAAGGAAGTTTGAGAAGCCTTTGTTTTAAGATTTTTATTTTTTTTTTTTAAGTTAGATGTAGGTGAAATATATCACATTGTGTGCTTATAGACTGTGAATAACCAGCGCCTTTTTAAAGTTTTCACTACTTAGAAATGCTCAAAGAGTTATAATGTGATATTTCTTCTGTCACTGAGCAGATTATCCATATCGTACAAAGTAACAGAGAAACTGACACTAGTGTTGATTTTGAGTAATAATTTTCAACATTTATTAAGGAAAGATGTTTTATTATTGAGTATTTAGCAAACACACTTCTTCCTCACCCTCACCCCCCGCCCCAAGATGTCAGTTGTTGAGAGATAATAAAAGTCGTTGCTTTCATTCATGACAGGCAAGCCGTTTTTAGCTGAAGTTACTGTTCCTTCCTGTTTCAGAGCTGCTACAACAGCTGCAGTTTGAGCTTGAAGGCTCTGAGTGGCTGAGATAACATCATGAATAGTATTGCATCTCAGCAAGTGCAATTCAGGTTTCCACTTTTGGGTGCTCTGCTATCAGAGGTGCTGAGCCCCTTCAATTTGTATTGACTTTGTATATGCAGGTGTGCAACAAATCTTAGAAGCCAGGTAATGGGGTTTATAAGGAATTTCTCCAGAAAATAGTGAACATTAGTTTTTTATACTTCTTTAGTGCTACAATCTCCCTCTTGAGGTATTAATGCTATATGATAACCTAAACAGGGCTCTTGATTTTTTCCTGGTAGTTGTAAGAACACGTCTTAAATTCAGCAGGACAAAAATACGTGTGTTACGTAAAGGTATAACAAATGACTCATTTGTGATTTTGGATGGAGGAAACTTTAAACTCAGTTTGTTACTGTGTGAATGTTTCAAGGCGCAAAATACAGAGTAGATGATGCTGTTCTAATTGCAAAATCTCTCTTAGTTACCTTCTCCCTCCTCCCGATCCCCTTCTCCCTTCCCCCTCTCTCATAGCCTTTTTAAACAATTATGGGCATTGTGCTCCTTAATGGTGCATAGTTACTGTAAAGATAGATGTCCTCAAATAATGAGTTTCTAATAATATTCAGAGGCAGTTAGATTAAACTGGTTTTGTATAGCAGTCTCACAGTGTGAAAAAGTACACCTAAAATCATGAGATATATTTACAGGAGCTAAGCCTATTTACAGAGGACTAACCCAATTTTGTATCTGTGCATGTGTGTGGGGAGGAGGGAGTAGAGGCATATGTTTGCATGTGCCTATGTTTTTGTCCACCTGCTTTAAAGACTTAAGAAGAAGATTTTTTTTTTTTAGTATAGATTTCTATTGTGCTTTCTGATAACAGAATATGTTTTAAAATCACAACACACTAATTAGCTTTTTTGTTTACACTGGAGAGCTTGCATCTTTCCAAATGACTTCTTCCTCTTCTTTCTCTCTGTTGCTTCCCCCTCAGCCCCTGGCTCCCAGTCTCTTTTTTTTTTCTTCCCCCCCCCCCCCCCCCCCCCTCCACCTCTCTGAGAAGCTTATTACATTACATTAGGTTTCTAGCTTTCTTCCTTGTTCGGGAATTCTGAAGGGAAGTAAATGAAAGTGCTAAGTACAGTAACAGATAATTGTTAGTTTAGAGTTGTCAATATATTGGCTATGAAAAATATTTTTCCTAACAGGTACACAATCATCAAGGGCATACAATAAACAGAGAAAAATAGTTTAATTTATGATTTAGAAATACATGTGCCATTTAAATGGAAACAAACCCCCAAATCTCCCACATACCTTTTGGGGTTTGTTGAACAAAAGCTCGCTTGTATGCTCCAAATTCCCCTGGGCCTCAATTTGCAATACCATTATTTAAGCCTGGCTGATATAAATCCATTGCAGAGAAATAGAAGCTCTTCCTCCTGGCTTTTCAAAGCCGTTCTGTGCCCCCTCTCTCTGCCTTACCCACATCCCTCAACCCCCCCCACTCTGTTACCAGCCTCTCGGTTTTACCCTGCCACTGTAAAACTCTTCTGTATTTGAAATATAGTAAATGTAGAAATACTATGTTTCTAAAAGACAGAAAAGTGCCATTCTGCATGATCTTACTGACATCTCTACCAACACATGTGTAATTCTATCTTCTGACTAAGATCAAGGCTATAATCACTTTAATATCTGTTGTGTCCTCTACCAGGTGACCTGCAGTCTTTCATTGTAAAGATAAGAGACTCTGATATAATAAGTTATTTCTTCTCTAAGTCTGATTTTATAGAAAATACTAACCATAAACCCAGGAGAAACTTGTGCCCACTTAATATGCTCCTGGAGTGCCGGGCTGTCTGGATATGTGCTCATGGGTACAGTACTGGCATTGTCGGATGATCAGCTGGGAGCTGTTCTGGAGCAGAACTGGGTTTGGGTGTAATCCCAGCAGCTGACAGTAAATATGGGAATCACTGTAGCTTGGTGCAGCATTGAGTACTGCAACTGTATTTATTTTGCTGTTAATAAAATGGCAGTCTAGTTTGTCATTAAGAAGCTTGTCTCTTTGAAATAGCAATTGAGGTGCAGTTCTGAGCTTTTGAGTTAGTACCTGTTAGTGAGAAGAGCTAAGAAATAGATGAGCTGTGTTCCTGAATGTAGGCAGAAGGATGGTGAGTAATACATGCCTTGGCATGGCATCTGCCAGAAGCAGGTTGGTTTGGGTTGTTGGTTTTTTGGGTTTTTTTTTGTTTTTTTTCTTCAACTCTAGTTTTGAAAGGTGTAAGGTATTCTGACAGCAGAAGGGAAAAAACAAAAGAGAAAAATACTTCCAAGCAAATCATTACAGCGTATCTCAATGACTGTGTTCCACACTTAGATTTAATTAGAAGACAACTGCACTGGAAAACTGGTCATTTTAGTTATAGTTAACGGCTGTTTCTCTCCTACCCCCAATCAGAACCGATTATATGCTGTGTTTTATAATGGAATTTCTACAAGAAAATTAAGTATGACTAGGCAAATAGTTGCAATAATGAGGTTTTCATTAATGATGTTAATTTATCATTTAACTATCCTTTTAGAGGTGAAAATAACTATTTTCCTTGTGATGTATCCTTTTACTGTATATACCAACCAGTATCAAGTTGAGTTATTTTGTAAATATTTTAAGCAAAAGGCTATGCCTAGATAGCTATTAATATGTTCATTATGTGGTAAAAAGGCACTGAACATAGTGAAACCATGTATGTCCATTTTTCTCATAGGATAACTTTTTTTAGGAGGGATTTCTTTTATGGTGTAATATAATTTACTAGTTTACAGTTTCTAAGGTGTCATGGATAGTTCAATGCTGGATTTCATTCAAGCAAGTTTGTTTCATAGTTAGCTGTAATAAAACTTACTTGCTCCCAGTAGTAAGGTAATAAGGATAAAAATCATGTATGGTTGAAGGAAAAAAATATCTATTTGCATTTGTGCACCAAATTCCATGTGATATGCTTGTTGGGCTAAGCTATTAAGTGCTCCGTGGGCTGTATTTCAACTAGAATGTATGGTTGACTAGATATATTAGAGCTTTTCACCTGCTGCCAATGCAAAATTTGACCCTGGTTTTATCCTGAGATGTTTTTGCCTTTAAAAAGATCCACAGTTTATGACTACACAGGTGGGTGGTAAGAAAATTTATCATTGTTATTTGTAGGGTGTGGCTCCATGTTAGAGTAATCTGAATCTGAACTGATGCTGAATAGATTTTTGTTTATTTTGATCCCAAAGCCCAGCTGTGGGATCTGATATAGCATCTTAAGATTTCAATTCGCTATTTTATACACTGTGCCAAAGCACCCATGAGCTCATTAGGCAAAGACTTGTTCAATTATATCTTGTGTTTATGCATATATGTATACTTGACAGGAATCCTTTAGAGGCTTTGCTTGCTGTATTAATACTTATAGTGTCTTGGAATACATAAAATATGCTTTAAAAATTAAAAAGAGGAAACACAATTTACAGATTGAGTTCTGGTAGCTTCCTCTGGTATTTTAGTAGCTGCTGAAAAGTTCCTTAGCCAGTTATCCAGCCTCTAGAGGGCAAGCCAATAACCTCCTCTGCCAGACCCGCACAACCATCTGCAGAAAGTTATAGCACTGGCACCTACAGAGAGAATCCCAGTTGTGTTGCGGAATAAAATCTCTGTGTGTATTCATTGTTATTCCCAGAATTTTGCTCCAATAAGTAGTTTGCTTTCCTTTTCTTTTTTTTTTTTTTTTTTCCTTTCCCTAGTGGTGCTCTTTATGAAAGTAAAGACTTAAATCCACCATGGTATAATCATGTGGCTCACTTATAGTTATTTCTTCACCTGGTAGAAATATTTCTTTAGATATACACTGGTCTTTACTGTAGTAAAGACTACAGAAGCCAGTGCACATATTTGAGACTTGCAGAATTATGTACTAAAATTTATTATGTACTAAAATCTAGATAATAAATAATTCAGGTGGGATTAAACCCAGTTAACCCTACTCCGGTTGCCCAGTTTCAATTGTTCAACCCTTTTCTTGCATGTAATGCTATATTACAGTTTTTTGTTCCCTTATGAACTATTGTTACTAACACTGATATTTATGTGAAGTCTTACTTGTTCTCCAGCTCAATTGTTTTACTATGGTTCTCTACTCCAGTATATCACCATTAGAAATCAGAGGGTTTCCAATAATTCAAATTACTCTGACAGTCTGCTTCAAATTTTCCTTAAATCTGAAGTAGAACAAAAGAACAAGCATTCTTGGACTTGGTACTATAAATTAAGACATGCCCCAATCCATTGTTTAGTTTCGGTCTAAGAATGTGAGTATGTTTAGGGAAAAGTATGTATTTAAGAAAAACTTTGTCACACAGAGTGTCATTAACCAAGTATACAACCTTTCTTACAAATGTATTGGCTTAACTTGGGCACTTTCTGCTTGAGCATTTTAAAATACTATTTTGCCAGTTTGAATTGAAATGCAGTGGAAGCATGTGCACTTTAGAAGGAGGAAAAGTATCTTCAGCTGATTACTTCATTAAGTCCTTTGTGTAGTTGGACAGATAGGCCTGTTACTCTGGGCAAACTTTGCTTTTTAGTTGCATAAGACAGCATTTTAGCCGCACATTTATTGTTGAGCCGTGAAGCTTAACTGCACTGTTGAGTTTCTACATTTCTGTACAACATAAGGAAAACAGAAAGAATCCAGCAAAAGTTAAGGGTATTGTTTCTGTTTATTTTGTAGATGACCTGGTCTATAACCAGGAGATCTATGCTCAATTCCCATTTAGCCTTACAATGTTTTCTTTAAAAGTAATTTAAAAAGTGTAAGGTGTCTGCTTCATGAGTGATACTGGACCAAATTTTGTTGAGAGAGTTTGACAATAACCCATGAGCAGTTTGGAGATGTGTTTAATATGTTCCTAGTTTGACACAACACCGTATGCAAAGTTTCCTGTTGCCTCAAAATGTCAAAGAGTTTTTGTCAGTCTAAGGATGATCACAGTTTATGGAGATGCAAGGGGGAAAAAAATTCTGATAGGGAGGACAATCTGTGAAAGTGCTAGGTCATACTTTTTATGTCTTGATCACCTGTGGCCAAGAGATAGTTAACTGACTGGAGAAATAATAGTGACAATGTTTTGTGATTCTTCTAATCCATTTTTTCCCAAGGGGCTGAGACAGTCACCAGCGTGTCACTTCAACCTTGGCATACACCCAAGTTGCAAACTTGTTCCTTCGTTTGGTGTTGCGTGTTGGAGCTGTGCAGTAAACTGCCCAGCATACAGAAACCTCAATAAAAAAGGATGTGGAATGCCTAGAGGGTGGCATGGCTAACCCCTTTACAAACCTGGTCTCTGCAGGGTTAGGGGTACTCTTAGAATAAGCTTTAGCTGTCATGGAAAAGGGTTGGAAATATAGTTAGGGTAGTTGATCAGTCTTAAATAACCAAATTTTTTATGATAGAGTTGTTTATAGTCAGAGACTGTCCCCACTGTTCTGCTGGGAGAATCTTCTTTTTCCTAAGCACCAGTAGACGATTGGTATCATCCAAGCATATCCCTTATTGTCGTCCTCCAAACCCCAATATCCTGGACCTTTCTTTTCCTCCCTGTCAAATGGATGACTTTCATAGCTTGTCGCAAAAGCCAAAAAAATCAGGCTGTGTTGAAGTGGGTGGAGGGAAGCAAGTTCCAGAGCCAGAAACATCTCCGTGAGGAGCACAGTGCCTGTGGCTGTTGTGGGTACTGGTGGGGTGCCCATTGGAGACTCTCTGCCCACATCACCCATGGCATCGTGGTGGCAGGCAGAGGTAACTGACTCTCAGATGGATCAGTATAGCAGGGGCAAGCGAATATGCTGTGAATGTATCGATATAGTTTGTAGGGTTTGGGGTTTTTTTTAAGTAGTTATGTGGGGAAAATAATTCGAAATTAATTTTTATGAGAAGTACTAAAGCACTGAGCAACTTGAATGTAAGCTGAATGGATGATCTGTGATATTTGTTGCTGGAAAGAGCATGTGTTGTCTTTGGCCTGAATTTTGAAAAGTGTGAATTTTGTCCTCGTGATAGAGCATTGTACCTTTTAAACATAGGAGATGGGAGGAAAATGGCAAAGAATTTTTTTTTTTTTGCCCCTGAACAAATGAAAGCAAGAGCAAAGCCATCTTAATTTTAGAATTCAGGCTCCATATTTCTCTTTAAACCATTTTTAATAGAAACAGTAAGTTATAAATCATCTAAGCAATTACCTGAACACAGAAGGAGTGGGGCCCAGCCTGGGCTTCAGCCCCAGATGTTTCTGGACTACAATAATGGCCCAGCCCAGATATTTACAGCTTAATTTCTGTTCATGTGCAGTTGTCCGTAAATGGTTCGTTTTCCATTTCCAGTTCAACAACTGAAGCACTCATAGTAGAAAGTGATTTAAACTTGAATGATGGCAAAATGTGAGTAGAGACAATTTACCTTTAGAAACTTTAAAGTCCATTTACAGTATTTAAAATGTAAGGTAACTCTTGAACAGAGAATGATTGATCAGTAAGTGCCCTCTTTAAAATGTCATGTTCTTTAATTTTTTTAATCTATTGATGTGTATAATAGCCGATCATTCTTTCTTTTTTTTTTGCTTAGCTTTGTTGCAGTTTGGAGCATACTTTTTTTTTTTTTCCTCCTCATTTTAATGCTATGCTATCTAGCACTACTTCCATTATAAGCCAATGTATCTAACCTAGCTCCTCTCCCCATTCCTGTCCTCCTCACTGCTCCTCCCAACCAGCTCCATTGCTTGAAACTAAACAAATTGAAAATAATGATTGGTAACCATCTGCTGTGCTGAAATTCCACGTACAGCAGTTAACTGCATTTTACAAAACAGCTTCAATCTAGTGAATTACAGTGCAATTCTTGGTGGCAGCAGATAGCAACAAGCAGTTTCGAGTTCCTCTAGACAAAGCAGTTCTCGTAGGGAGCATTATGCAGAGTCATTTGGTGGTGTTGGGTGGTGGTGGGGAGACTTTTGCCATCAGACAATCCAGTGTAATGCATTTGAAACTAGAGTCTAGCCATGGCCTAATTGTTTCATCTGATTAAAGAAGAGGCTGGTCCATAAAACTGTGCAGACAGGCAATCTTGCAAACAGGTGCCTTTTAGTTTGGTTTTCTGTTTCTGCAGCTGCAGTGCAATGCGATGAGGAGTGTGTCCGGCTTTCAGTCACTTTCCTGTGACTTTTGGAGTGCCCAATGAAAACCTCAACCAAAAATTAGATTGCCTGGCTGGTCAAAGTGTATTGAAGAACAATAATTATTCATAGAGTTTCTATTGAAGAAACTCTTATTGATGCAGAACTGTAACAAGAAGCACTCGGAATAGTGACAGACTGCCAAACAGCAGATATTCAAATAGCCACAGACTATGATGTAATATTAAAATAGGTACCATTATCATCTGTGTTTTTAACTCAGTTGCAGTTATTTGAGCTCAGGTTTTGATTGTGTATGAAGAAAGTTGTGTAAAATGGGCAGTATATTGAGTTCAAAGGACCCATACAGTTCATAAATTCTCTGGTGTCTACTGGATTTTTCATCAGGGAGACTTCCAATAAAAATGATCTATTTTAGAAATAATATTGTTTAGTAGGTTGAAATGTAGTGTAATAAAATTAGACCTTCAGTCTTCTAAAGTTACTACTTAGATGGCACCCTTGGGATGGTAAAATGGCTGTATAAGCAGATGAATCAGACAGTTTCACTGATGGATACATTTGTCAGTCTCTGTTACAGATATAATATATTCTTATATCTGTAATCCTGACACTGTTACATCCAAATGAAATCAACATGAGGTTGTCATCTTTAAGCAAATATGTTAAGTGTTGTCTTTTGTGCTTTGGATTTGAAAGAAAGGGGCCCAAGGGAGCCAGCATCATGCAAATGGAACAAATCCCATTTCTTCTGAGCTGTGCTGTTTCCCCCTTCATGGCAGCTGGCTGTGTTATCTTTGTGTGTTTCTCTGAGTGCTGACAATTCTTTCAGTGATCTAAGTTAGGGCACATTAGAAAGTGGAAGCAGCTGTCTGTCGTTATACTGAGAGACGTGTTTGCTCTACTGCAAAGATGAAGGACCATGAATCCTTGACACACTCTCTCCCCCCTCCCCCTTTACTTTCCAACATGATCAACATTCAGACGCACAGATTGTCTGCTTGGACAGTTTTTTGTTCTGACTGACAGCATCTGGCATAGACAAATTTAAAAATACATAGCGTGCCATGCTTGGAATTGGAACATCCCTTCTTTATTAATCTTCTCATTTAAACCATTCATTTACATTTCAGGAAAGGTTACAGCTTGATATGGTTGAAACATTTATTTTAAATGAATAACATCCTAATGAAATACCTTGAATGAGCACCAAACAGTCAGTGTTCATTAAAAATTACACCTGATTAGTATGGCCTTGGAACTGTTGCAAAGACATAAGATTTCCTCATTGTCTCAATTCATAATTTAAAAAAAATGTTTAACATATGTGTGTGCATTTTATTTTTTTTTTTTACCACAGAGCTAAATGAGAATGGTGTTTTCACTTGCAACCTCCCATTATTTTCAAGAGTACCATGTTATAAAGCAGTAGCCTTTAAAATACTATTTATCTAATTAAATCTAGTTTTGCTGGAAAAATGCATTTGAAGGAAACACCTAAACAGTGTTTTGTTTTGCTTTATTCTGCTAAGGCATTTGTGATTTGAGAGACAAGTTGCTTTATGATTTGATGTGATCTAAAACCTATAAATATATTTTTTTCTACTGAGAAGTATTCACGTGTTTGTATACAATACTTTACTAGTAATGTAGAAATGGTGGACCACCCACTAAAATGTTTATGCACATGCACATATGCACGTGTACATTCTGTGCGCTCTCATTTTCACGATCCAGGTTAGCAACACAGACATGCTTGTCTAGCATTTATGTAAAAATAATATGAAAATTGGCCATACCAGTCAGAATATGGACTTTGATTTCAGGAAGGGAAGAAGAAAAACCTCTTCTCGTACTAGGCATTTTAGATGTTTTATACCATTGTGGATTGCAGCTTTAACTACTCACAGTACAGAAACAAAAAAAAATCTTGCAGGAGGGACTGGGGGGTACCCCCAGTGTCATAATAAAATAGAGTACTGTTCAAGTGCTTGGCAGTAAATATGTAAAACAAGTATCCTGGCTTATTTGGAGAGGAAAGAGATGCCGTAGCAGACAGGCTCAATTAACAATTGTGAGCAGGAGAGGACTTATATTCCTTCGGTAAATGTAGGAGAGGTCATTTGCTTTAGGATATATTCTGACAAATTTCAGATATAGACATAAAGGCTGGAATAAATATGACAAAAGATTTTCAGTGGCACATCAAGTATTTTGTATTTGCAATGGACATTTACATTTTATCTCAGTGAATAGATTTCTTTTTTATTAATGTTTTCCTGAATAATATATTTTTAAATTAATTGACTGTGAAACAAGCATTTTGGGACAATAGGAATTTTAATAGAGGCTTGAATTATCATTTATACCTTTTAAAAAATTCTCTTAGTAATGCCTAATCTATTTTTCTTTTTCTGGAGGAAGCACTAAGATGGTAAGTTTTCAGCACAGGTTTTACTAAGGTAGTTATGTGTAATCATAAAAGTGAAATCAAATTTTATTTAAAATGAAGTCACATTTTTTCTACCACAAACTCTTCCACTTATGTGATAAACTTCTATTTTTATTTTTATTTTTTAATAATTAGTTATAAAGGCTTGTACAGATATGCATCTGTAAGCAAACTGGGAATAGGTTAGAGAGCAGAATTCCCTTGTGTAAAAAGCAAGGTTTAGCAGTAATGCTTTTAATCTGGACTTGTGGAGGATTTGGGAGCATCCATAGATCTGCTTCAGTAATTATCATACCCCAAGTGGCACTGGAAGAGACATTTGCCTAAAAACTTGATGTCTTCATTACACTGTTTACATTTTAATTAGAAACATGAAAATTAGTGATTCATACAGACAACTATAGTTTAAGTGTTTTTGCTCACCATCCAATAAATCATAGAGGGGAAAAAAAAAAAAAAAAAAGAGGAGGTGGGGAGGGAACCCCACAACCTGCATCTGCCAGGGACAAACCTTCTCAAACCTTACAGCTGGAATAAAGAGTTTACTGGGAATCGTTTGTGGGAATAATGTGTTGGTATTAGAAGCTGGTTAAAATGTGGTTTTTATTTTATGAGAGATAAAATTTCCATATAAATCAGTGAACATAAATTTAAAGATAAAGCTACTTGCACGCAGTACTACTACATGTATGTGAATGCATATAGGATATGTACATATGTAACCTCTGTGCATGCGTACATATAAAACTGGAGCTGTATTAAGGAGAAGAATTGTTGTAGGAATATTTTGGCAGTGCTGAGCACTATGTATGGCTGCAGAGAGGCCAGTTTAGCCCGTTTCAGCGTGTCCCCATGAATCCATGTAACCATGTGTGCAGCTGCACACAGAGATGTTTACGCACAAAGACGTGTGCGCAGGCAGGGACCGGTAAGGACACGCTGATAATTTCTCCCCGAGTGTTGCACGTACCCGCCAGCACCGGCGGCCTAAACTCGCTCCGTCCTGGAGTGACGGGGAGAGGCAGCGGTGCCTGTCAGTGTCGCTGCCTGAGTCAGCAGCACGTCCAGTGCCTGCGCCGGGCGACAGTCACTCACCCAGCCCAGCCCTCCCCTCCGCTTCCCTCCGCTCCCCGGGGGCCGCCACCTCCTCCGCACCCGGGCCAACGGCCCCACCGCCCGCCGCGCCCCGCGCCGCGCCCCTGCGCGAGTTCCCGTCCTGCTCCCCACGGCAGAGCGGGGCTCCGGCTGGCGGCTCAGAGATATGGGGGGTCAAGGCGCCGGTGATCGGGAGTACCGAGCCATCGCGCCGGCCTCGCTGCACCGCCCCCCCAGGCCATCACTCACCGTCTTACCCTCCGCATTGCCACCCTCGTTCCCTTCTGATAAAAGTGATGATATGCAAGATTGCATTTCTTCTTCTAAGAATACCTTATGGGTCGTATTCCTTCAGATTTCCCTTTGGTCCACTCAATTAATAAAAAAACAAAACAATGTTTTGCTTGGGGGGCATGGGGGAATCGTTTTCTACACTACAAACTTTGAACTTCGTGTTACGTTAGTTCCATATAGGCTGTTTTGAGTATTATGTAAATAATACATGAATAACCTCTATTTGAGAGAGTGAGCATTGGTAGCAATAAGTAAAAACTTGGTTTGTTCAATATTAATGACTTTTTCTTTAAGCAAAATAAGTAAGTTTCCTTCTCCTTTGCTTTTTAATGGATTTCTTTTTGTTGGAATCCTTAAGATTTGTAGGATAATCTCTTTCCAGAACTCTTATTCTGCATTCTGTTGTTTGGTGTGTATATATATATATATATATATATATATATATATATATATATATATATATATATATAAATTTATGTATATTTTTATAATTCTTCTTGTGTACCTCAGATTTTTAGATAGTACATGATATACATCATGTATATCATGTATATAAAAAAGCATTTTATAAAGATGTTTCACATTGCCAATATGAATCATATTTTTGTTCTTTCATCATTCAAGTGGTATTTTGGAGCCAGAGAATAAGTAAAGCCAGGTATATCTTGTGGCTATTTCAGTGCTTTATGTAAGTGTTTCACATGCCAAAAAAAGACAATAGTGTCTCTTTTTTGCATTCGTTTTATTGTTAAAATAATGTTTCAGTTTATGTTAAACACTTTCATTTAATCTGAAGATTTGTTTTTCTTAATTTTAGTTTTCAAAAGCTATTAGTATTGTCTCTAATTCCTGGTAATTTGGCAGCACTGCAATGAAATAACTTGGGTGCACTCTTTGTAGTGCAATTGACTTAGTGACAATACTCTGTCTTCATTTGTTCTGTTTTTTCTTTTTTCTTTTTCTTTTCCTTTTTTTTAACCTATCTTTTCAGTTCTAGGCGTGTTATAAGTGCAACTAAACAGAACTGTCTACATCTGCAAAGACAGAAACACACTGCTTGCTTGTGCGTACTGCAAAATTGTAATAGTTTTGTGCTATCTGCTAAATTCAATGTGCTTTTTGCAATGTGGCACGAAACAGTTGTGCTGCGAGGGAAGCTGGCTGCCTGCCAGCCATCGACTATGAAATCCCGGGTACCTGAGAGCTTATCAGTTCTTTTGCTTTGTAAAAGAAAAAGTGATGAAAATGTTGGTAAACTGCCATGAAGGTTTAAGGCTGCTGGAATAAGGAGCCGTGTAATCAGATTGGAAAATGGAGCTTGAGATTCTCTGTATGGGAAGCAGTCGCCTGTGGACCTACCGAGATGCTGTGCAAGTGCCCGAGCTGACCACTTTGTTAGCAAATCAGCTTGTTTGCTGCAGCAGCAGGGTGGAATAGGCTAGTCCTTGTGATGGTATGTAACACAAGTAATATCTCTTGCTTTGCACAATGTAATCAGCTTGCAATTAGCTCACTCTACATTAACCTCTGTGATATTTTTCCCTTTTGTAAGACTGTGCACTTTAAACAATTAACTATAGAAAGTAATCTTTCAAGCAAATCAAAGCAATCTTTTAATTTTATCACCCTGCTGAAAAAGTATCAGGTGGTCAACTGGTCTTCATCAGCTGCTGGAAATTCTCAGGCTCACTGTAGCGTGGAGAGGTTCTTTAACCCATTCACATTTAGAAAAATGTCAGGATTTTATATTTCTCACATAATATAATGCTGCATCATGAAGCTGCAATTGGAATTGTTTTAATGAAAAGCCTTGGGAGAGCCCTTTCCTATACAGACAGCTTTTACGCTTCTGTTTGTTTAGGCATTTCCATACACTACCTCTCAGAAAGCTTTGATGACACAGCCACTTGTACTGATAATTCCACTGCTTCACCTCCAGTGAACTTGATTCACTAAGGTTGGAGAGAACAAGGCTATCATTGCTGATCTTGTGCATTGCTTTTTAATCCTCTGAAATAAAAGCCAGATAACAGGAAAATTTGCATGTAGGCAAACTTCCTTTTAGGTAGGAGAGTAAAAGTTTTAATGCCATTTGTGGAAGTATGGAAGCTTGAAGTTTAGCTGAGGAAAATAAAACTTAATTCAAATTAAGAGTGCAGAACACAATCTGCCTTGGTGCTATTTGAATGGCTTAGCCACCCAAAAGTTCCTTTGTCTGTTTGATAGTTTTGGGTTTTATTACAGGCTTGAATTTTCCAAAGTCATCCTGTAAAATGTGATTATTTATACCCTGGTAATATAGTATAATAGGAATTTGCCTGGTATTTTGTGTAAAAGTTTGCTTCAATTTAAATAATTGTTTGACATACCTTGCTCATTTCTAAACTTAAATCATGCAACAGTTATTCTCATATGAATAAAAGCAGTGAAATTAGTGACAAAAATGTTTACAAATAATAATGCTGTGCATGAGCCCTATTCATCTTACATTCATTATATGAAAATAAGTATTGTGAGTGATTTAAGGCTGTAATGAACAAAGTGACCTGAAACTTCTGGCCAGATATTTTGTTTAGAAGATGCATTGGAAATGGTCAGCAGCTGCTTTGCTGCTCCCCACAAAAAGTCATTTCAGTCATTTCATTGAATTCCTGTAGATCAGAGCAATAAACTGAATTTGTAATATGTGATCTGCTTTTACCAATGATACCTCTGAAAGTAGTATTGACTGGCTGTGTTAAAGTCTTCTTTTATCTCTCTTTGTAGAATGTGAGCATGTTTTGAAAATACAATGCCAGATCCTGCTAATCACACTACATTTATCATACTGACTTTGGCTTAGTTTTAATATGTATAAAAATTCTGGAATTTATGTGCACATCTGTTTTCTGTGTGCCCCAATTTAAAAAAAAAAAAAAAAAGAAAAAAAAGAAAAAAAAATAACCTGCATACATCTTATACTGCAAAGATCTACTTTATATTCTTTTAGAGGACAAACTCCATTAGATATGCACTTACTGTACATTGGATTGTAAATCTTACAATTTAATGGTAATTCAGTGAGCAGTTATTGCTTCTGTGGCCTTTTTTCTTTCTTTTTTGTCCCATCTCACTTGTGAAATAGGGTTACCCTTTACAAGTGTCACATCCATAGATTCATCTTTTGTACTCTATAGTTGTTCCTAGTGCATCATTCTAAGTGAAAAGAAAAATAGGAAGCCAAAGCTACAGGAGGGGCACTGGGGGAGGGGGTCTATACAGAGAAATACAGCATATAGCAGCAGAAAGACCAAGGCAGTTTAGCATCAGTCTAACAGATTAAAATTTTGCTGTAAAGGTACATTTTCTTTAACCTCATTCTCATTCGTTTTTCCATACCACTGTAGCTGGCGTTTGAATTCCCAGGAAGCAGAAATGGTGTCTTAATGATACAAGCCTTTTTGCCTTGCTTACACTGTTAATACTCTTATCCCTTTTCTGATATGAAATACTTTTTGTAGAAACAATATACACATTTGTAAAGAAATTATAAAAGGATTCTCCTTTTGAAGATAATGAGTTCTCTTCAGGAACTGCAGGTTACGTGGAACACAAATGAGCTCTAAGTGGAGGGATTTAAAGTCCTGCTACAGCATTTAATTTCTTGAGGAAAGGAGTTCAGTTCAAGGTTAGCCTGTTATTGTGGCACTGGCAACTACTTCTCTCGTTCCTGTTCTTCTGCCAGCAGTACCGCACAAAAGGCAGTCATTTTTATTTAATACGTAGGGAGGTATTAATCACTGCAGCATTTTCTCGCAAAAATTTGTCTTATCAAATTCATTGTTTCACCACTCATGACAATAATAGGTGTTTAATTACTCAATAAGAGCAGTTTATAGATTCCATTTTTCCTGTTTGCTGGACAAATGGTATTGATTTTGTACTTTGATGCAACATGAAACTGTATTAAACACAATTAGAATTCTAAGGCTGGCAATGTGTATCAGTTATGGTAACTGAGCTCCTTGCTAAAAAAACTCCATCTTCCAAATTTTTACTGCATTTAAATTCCCAGGAGAAGGAAAGATCTTTAAGGACACTCCTTTTATTACACGAGTTCTTGGTGTGTTTTTTCTTGATTTTCACTAGCATTTATGATTGCTAAAAATTTTACATATTCAAGACAAATAGTTTATGTAATATTTTTTCAGATAATAATCTCTTTACAATGGTAGCAAGTTGTGAACATTCCAACCTCCTCAACAATTTTGCCATTGTCTCATCCTACCTTCATGCCATACTTATGAACAAGATTTCTTGTGTAAAAAATAAATATGATGTTGTACCTCAAGCATGAATTTGGACAGTAAAAATTTATGAGACTAGGGAAGACAGCAGACTTCTTATTCTATTTTTCCTAGAGCTTTCAGTTTTCTTCAAAGGGTGACTATTAAGCCACATGTGGGTTTTTCTTTCTTTCTCTTTCTTTCTTTCTTGCTTTCTTGCTTTCTTGCTTTCTTGCTTTCTTGCTTTCTTGCTTTCTTGCTTTTTTATTTTTAGTGATGGTTATTATTCTACTGTCATTCATGTCATATTATTAGTATATCATTATCTGCTTAGGCTTGAGCCCTTTCTTCAGGTAGGATTTTAGCTGATTTACAGAAGTTGCACTGCTAAAATAATTGTTCAATGCTTTCTTTGTGGGTCAGTACTTTTAAAATTACAATTATTTTCTGCTACTGGTGCTTTTGTAACAATTTTCAATTGGGAGTATTTAATGTTTGCTTATTTTGTGTTTGCCTTTGTTTCCAAAGAATAAGAATTATAAAGCATGAACTGAAGGTGAGCATACTTAAGTATCTGTATCTGAATCAAGAAAATAATGATTCCTGTCAATGTACATCCCACTATACAAACTTGTTTAAGTAACCAAATCTTTATGATCTTTTGATGCTTGTTGGGTTCAAGCTTCTGGGTAAATAAATTACGTAAAATCCTTGGTGTACAATTCCTGCTTTTTCTTCCTATTAGTTTTATTTCTAGGTTCTGCTTGGAGCCTATATTTTGCCTTATTTAGCTCAGTTTGGTAATTCCTTGAAAACACAGACAGAATTTATGAAAAATATACCTTGTTTGAGTAATAATTTTGAAGACAACATGTCACAGACAGAGATATCTGTGTTAATTTTTCCTGCATCTAAGTGTTTTCAAAGCACAACGGAAATAGATGAGGGAAATGCAACTATTTGAAACATCTTTTGCATTGCTCGTATAGGTGTGGTGTGTACTTGTTGGAGAGCATGGTTAGCATCAGGAAACATACAATATTTATTCACATGTTTTTAAAGGAAGCGCTATTTTTGCCCCTTGCTTTGGGAACCTGTTCATATTGCATAGTTTCACAGATGCATGTTAACATGCTTACACTCATGTTTTTGTTATAATTTTTTCAAATATTTTACAGAGTATTCCCCAAACTCTGAAAAGCTCCGATTTGTTATTTAAGCTTACTTTAAGATCTTCAATGGGACTACTCATGCCTAAAGTTAAAAGACATGCTTAAGTGCTTTGCTGGGTCAAATATTAGAATGGGTGGACCTTCTTGTTTCTCTTTGCAGACAAGTGATTTATTTCCTATGTGTTTTAAATAACTTGGGAAGCAATGGCTCATTCCATTGTTTGTGTTTTAGGCAGGGCATTACGTGTTCTCTGCTTTATGAAAATCAATACAAATTTCAATTACACAAACAGCAGGTAAGAGATTAAAATTAAAAGGATGTAGGATGTACATTCTAATCTGTGGTGATGTCTCAGCTATCCAGATGTTATGGAAAAAAATGAATAAATGTGAGTGGGATTCTGAATAATTGAATATATTGTTCTTATTTATTTGGATTACTGTATCACTTAGAGGTCTCAACCAAGATGGTGACCTTGTTGTGCTGGTATTGTAAAAACATGTAGTGAGAGACTGTTCTGCGTCAGAGAGGTTACATTCTAAATAGCTGAGACTATCAGAGGTTAATAGGGACACAAAGAGGCGCTGAAATGTGAAGAGACTTGCCCAAGGTCATACAGCAGGTCAGTAGCAGAGCCACGAGTTAAGCCTGCATCTCTGGACTCCTATTGCAGTGTCCCAGACACCAGATTGACTCCCCAATGATTAAACTATCTACCTTTAATAGTTATTGAGGGAGGTAATTGTCTTTGATTTAGCAGGAAATTTTGGACAGTGACATGTGACTGCCTTTCTACTTGGTTCTTGCATATGACAGAAAATACAGAGATGTAATTCAATAATATGGGAAAGAACATTAAAGCATGACTCTTATTTTGCCCTGCTTATTGCAAATTTAGTAAATACTTTTTGAGATGTGGACACTATTTCTTAGAACACTAGCTTCCACTGCTGGTGTTTCTTGCTGTTTTATACACGTATTTTTGCTTTTCAGGTGTAGCACACAAAATCAGAGATAGAGCTACAGCCTTGATTGGCTCTCAGGGAATAATGTTTTAATTACTTAGACCAAGCCATTCTGAAGGCTGTATCCTCCTTATGACAGTTCACTTTAGAAGCTACACTGCTTCATTTCAGTAACTTTATTACCATTTGGCTCAGAGATTGCTATTTCGCCTTGGCCACAGATTTCATCAGTTGCCCGGTTCACCTTTGTCCACGCTATACTCGTGAAATGACCTGCTCCTTTAGTGCTTGTCAATAGTAAATTGCTGCATCCTCACTGTCCAGGCTGAAGCACAGTAAAGAACACAACTCTTTATTAAATTACTGGATTTTACACTTTTTTTTTTTATTAAACCTGAATGTGAAAAGTCTTAATTACCATTTAATAGCAAGTAATTAAAGCATTGTCCAGGGTCAACTGTATAAAGTGCATCATTTTGAATTGCCACCTGATTAATAGGCTTGGTGATATAAAAAGTTCAGCACAAAAGCATGCTCTACCAGGGTCACTGCTTTAATAGCTGTGGAAAGTGCAGTTTTTGCTGTAATTCTGTTCTAACAATTCGATCAAAATAATAATTTGAGTTGTTCATGGTTGGCTTCTCCAGTGTGACGTCAAGTGAATTATTTGAATTTGACGTCAGTTAAATTGGTTTTGTGGGATATATTGATGAGCAAACTGGTTTGGCTGAGACCTTTTCTTAATTTCATTTACATTCCTCAGGGTGAACCATTAAGTATATATATATTTTTTTTTTTCCAATCTTCTTTTCCAGATGACAGTTAAGTTTAGGGAAGGATAGAAGGTATAATGTGCATCAGTTGTGTGTCTATATTTTCATCTATTGACATACATGCCATCATCAATTTACTGTAGCTCAGGTGTTGTATGAACTTAGATGTGTGCTTGCCTGTGAGTGTGTGCACAAGGAGTTATACTGAATAGTTTAACTTAATAGCTGTGGGTTTATATCCCTGTGTGTATATATATATGTATATACATATATATATATATATATATATATATATATATATACACATATATCTGTATCTCCCCATATTGTATTCTGTTATGAATGCTTTTCCTGTGCTGTGTTTAGCCCCAGAGGCTCTGGTATGCAGGATCATTTGAAAACTGCTCTGTGTTCACATTTAATGTAGTGGGGTTTTGTTTTGTTTTTTAAAACAGTTTATTGATAGGGCCTGGGCAAACTGCTGCACCTTCAAAGGACTCAATTAGCTTTTGCTGGGCTCGGCGTGCATGCAGCAGGCTGCCCATGCATTAGCAATTGCAGGATGGGTGCCATAATGATTTTCACCTACTGACGGCTCTGTGAGCATTTCAGCAAAGTTAAGGACGTCATGTTTTCAGCAAATTTTCTAAGTGAACAGAAGATTTCCATGTCTGAGAGAGATTTTGGTTCTGGAATTCTTGGTTCTGGCTTTGTTCTTCATACTTCAGCACCACTTTCAAATAAACTTACAAATACTATTTTATTTTTTTTTTTTTTTTACTGCAATGATTACTTAATATATAATAGCAAGGGTGTCAGCTCTAGTATTTCTACTGAAGATCACTGACAGTTGTGCAAGTTATTTACTGTGAATTCACTTCAGTTTTGATGTCAGTGTGGATCAGGTGTTTTACTTTTTTTTTTATTGTTTTTGAATACAAAGTTACTTTCACCTATGTATAGTTACAGCACACAAGGTCCTTAGCTGAGATTTGTGTCTCTCTATACCGGATGCTCCACTCCTCTGTAAGAGCATGTGTGAAGAGGATGCAGTTAAAGGCAACAGAGATGAAACTAGGAGAAGGAGCTCCCTAGACTTCTATTACAACCTTGTTTGAAAACCATGTCTCAGCATCCTCACCCAGCCATGAAAGAGGCCAATGTGCTTTTCCTCCAGCCTGGCTGGTGGTGAACTCCCTGCCCCTCTAGGCAAGACAAAATTTCCTTGGGGCACTTCCTGGCGAAGCAGTCCTTGGGTTCCCTCACTGCCTCCTGTTCCAGCACTCTCTTGGGCACTGGCTGCTCACTCTGGGGGCTGCGCATGGGGTTTTTGGGGGAGCTGGGATTCATTTCATCCCATCCTCAGGCCTGAGCTGCAGGAGTTGGTTTGTATCCAGCTCTACAAATGGAGCACTGCATGGGTAGTGCAGGACCATATTGCAAATGGTGCCATGTGGGGCTGGCACAGTTGCTGCTGAGCTCCTGTTTCTTTCTCTCCGGATGCTCGTAAAGCTCTACTTTAATTTGACAGTTGAGGAGTGCACATTTTAAATAATAAACGGGAAATCCAACTTCCACTCTTTTTTTGGCATTTGCTCATGATCTGCTTCTGTTAAGGATGAATATCTCCTACTAGATTGGAATGAACACGCTGATGTATGTTCACAGGCTGAGACAGTGCTCAAAGCAGTTACAGGTTGTTTTATCAACCATATGCCTTTCAGTTTTACTCTTAAAACAAGACCAGCACAGCAATAAATTGAAACTGAAATTGTCAGAGTATTTCAGGTTCTGATAAATAGACACAGCAAGCCTAGCTATTTTTTAATATTCCTACTATTATGAAATAAGTTTAGCTGAATGATTCTGGAGAGATGAACAATTTCAGCATACTGAGTAAGGAAAAGGGAACCTTGTGATGCCAAGTAAGTGATTCACTGATTAAACCATAGAAATTATGCCTCAGGCTGTGCTGTAGCTGGAACTTCCTGTAAAATTGTGTTCTTTTCATAATATAGCTGATAGACACAAGGCAATATAAAAATGTCAGTCATTCAAATTTAGGCATTCATAAACACATTTCCAAAAGCATTGCGGTTTTTTGCAGGTGGCAAAATAGAGGCTGAGAAAAATTGCTTGAGAAGCACAGTGATCTAGCAGATGGTGACTCTTGTGGTAGTCAGGTGGGACTATTGAAGCTCCAAGGTTACCTTGCAAAAGGGTTAAATTTTTAAAAGGTAGTGGGGCCAAAAAAGGAAGGATTTTTTTAGCATGTTTGAAATTGTTTTCAGTTCAATTGTTATCAGCAGATTGATAACAATAACGCCAGCTTTCTTTTTTTAAACTTGATCTAGTCTTCCGAAGCATTTTCATATCCTCTGGTAGAATCTGTTGGAAATCTGTCCACAGAAATCCAGATCATCATGTCTGAAAAACCTGGACAGCAAAAATCTGTGAGATGATAAAAAGAACCCGTTGTTTTCCAAGTCCCTTGTTCCAAGACTTAGTTTGACAAGTTCAAAACATCCTTCCTGTGAATACATGACAGAACTCTGAAAGACAGAACTCAAGTTATCTTTAAATATGCTGGTTCTGTATTCTCATAGATTTAAAAGACTAGCCACTAGTTTAAAATTGCTCACTACCTCATAGAGAACACTTTTGATAGGAGCATATGTGTGAAAATGCTCTGTAGAGCACCCTTCCCGCCCCCATACAAACAGAACTGAAAAACCAGCAGCAGGGTTGGGTTGGGTTGGGTTTGGCTTGGTTTGGTTTTGATCTTCTGGAAAACTCTCCAGCAGACAAACTAGCTACATGATGTTTTAGCCTATTTTGAGGAGGCGAAGTTTAGTAACTGGATATCAACCTTTATAATATTTATTTTTTTTTTCTAAACAAAATAAATATTTCAATGCTCATTAACAATGACAGCCTGTTGAATTTTTCAATGTACAAACTTGTTTCATACAAAGGTAAGTGCTGAACACAGACCTATTTCCATTGAAAATCCATCTCAATTCTGATACCTGCCTGACACAGTTAAAAAAAAAAAAAGAAGAAAAGAAAAGAAAAAAAAAGAGTTTGAACAAAACATAGAATTGTTTGGTTCTATTAAGAAATGTCACCATTTATCTAAGTAAAACTATTAAGCCATAACCCGTATCTTTTCTTTCACCTTGGTGTATGTCTAGGGTAAAGGTTCAAACCAATCCTTTTCAGGTACATAATCATGGGCTGCAATTAATCACAATCTACTTCTTTTAAAAGGAATCCATTAAGAAATCATACCATATGAACAACCACTAAAGTAGAAAATCTGATGCATTAAGAGTTACAGGCTTGCCATGTAAAGTTTGTGTAGCATTTAACAATGCTTATAGGAATGTTAAGAGTAACTTACGTGATATGGCAGCATTCAGAGAAATGAAAATTAGAGGAAAAAAGTCACATACAGTTAAACTGATGTGTTGGGTTTGTGTGGCAAGGCTTTGGTAGCAGCAGGGCTACAGGGGTGGCTTCTGTGAGAAGTTGCTAGAAGTTTTCCCTATATCCAACAGAGCCAAAGCCAGCGGGCTGCAAGTCAAACCTGCCACTGGCCAAGGCCAAGCCCATCAGTGGTGGTGGTAGCACCTCTAGTAAAACACAGCTAAGAAGGGGGGAAAAAAGCCCTGTTCAACAGCAGACAGAGGAGTGAGAATATATGAGAGAAACAACTCTTCAGACACCAAGGTAAGGGAAGAAGGAAGGGGAAGAGGTGCTCCAGGCACCGGAGCAGAGATTCCCCTGCAGCCTGTGGTGAAGATCATGGTGAGGCAGTCTTTGGCCCTGCAGCCCATGGAGGTTAACAGTGGAGCAGATATCCACCTGCAGCCTGTGAAGGACCCCATGCTGGAGCAGGTGGCTGCCCAAAGGAGGCTGTGACCCCATGGGAAACTTGAGCGGGAGCAGGCTCCTGGCGGAACCCATCTACCTGTGGAGAGAGGACCCTGCACTGGAGCAGGTTTGCTGTCAGGACTTGTGACCCTGCCGGGGACCCAATCTGTTCCTGAAGGACTGCACCCTGTTGAAGAGATCCACACTGGAGCAGTTCATGAAGAACTGCAGCCTGTGGGAAGGCCTCATGTTGGAGAAGTTTGTGAGGACTTTCTCCTGTGGGAGGGACCCCATGTTGGAGCAGGGGAAGAGTGTGAGGACTCCTTCCCCTGAAGAGGAAGGAGCAGCAGAAATAACATGTGATGGACTGACCGCAACCCCCATTCCCCATCCCCCTGTGTCACTGGAAGGGAGGAGGTAGAGAATTCGAGTGAAGTTAAATCCAGGAAGAAAGGAGGGGTGGGGGGAAGGTGTTTTAAGATTTATTTTTTATTTCTCATCATCCTACTCTGATTTGATTGGTAATAAGTTAAATTCATTTTCCTCAAGTTGAGTCTGTTTTACCTGTGATGGCAATTTGTGAATGGTGTCTCACTTTCCTTATCTTGACTCACAAGCCTTTCGTTATGTTTTCTCTCCTCCATCCAGCTGAGGAAGAGAGTGATAGAGTGGCTTTAGTGGGCACCTGGTGTCCACCCAGGGTCAGCCCACTACAATCAAGCCTGTGTCCTTCTCAGTAGGAGAGAACATTCATTGTCATTGTGCAGCAAGAAAGCCTTTGCATAATCTTATGACAAAATGGAGGATGTTAAAATAATAGTTTGCTAACTAGAAAGTGACTACACAATTACTGCAAACCAATGGTTACTGTGGAAAAATTGTTGGTCTTCCATTAAAAGAATACAAAATAAACAGAAAAGTAATTTGCAATCCTGGATGAGGGTAAACTGGACCTAAATAAGTTATCTGAGCTCTTGTGTAGCATTGCAGCTGCCACAGAAAGCACACTAAAGCATTGAGCAGTTGAGGCACATCAGCCATTTCAGGTACCTAAAGAGTGGGTGCACCAACCAGGAATGTGGTATCTGGAGGGCCTGAATGAGGTAGGAACATATATCTGAAATTTAAAAATACATTTGCAAGCATGATAGCCATAACAATAAAAGTGAGCTTAGATTGAAGATGTGCCCAACAATCTGCCTCTTGGCAGAGCTCAATAGCAGATAGAAGAGTGTGAAATCCCACAAGCTTGGAGCTACGAAGGAGCTGCAGGCGTTGCGTCAGAAGTAGCGTGCACCCTCAACACCATAGACACTGTGGGACTAGATTGCAGTGCTCAGCAGGGTGTTTAGTTTCCAATGCAATGTAACTGTTTGTATTATGTAAAGCTATTGAATGAGAAATACAGAAGTTTTAACTGATTGCCATAATGTCTAGCTATTGAAGCAGATTTAGGAAGGGCTTTTTTTATACGGTGAACAATTGTTAGTCATTAGCTGGAAATATGCTAATAAATCTAATAGAAATATAATAAGAAAGGATTCCATAGAAATTGCTCAAACTATCACACTTTATAGGCAGTGATAATCCTTCTGTAGTTTTTTTTTTAATCACTCTATCAACTTCTAGAGAAGTAATATTTTTCCTCTGTCAAATTTCATAGATTGGAAATGTCTTAAAATTGTAATTTCCAGTAAATTTATGTAGAGTTTTTCATAGGAATACATATGTTGCTGTGGGTACTGAATTAGAAAATTTGTAAAATGAAATTATTATAAAAGTAGAACCTTCCGAGACACTATCTGCATGGAATCCTTCAGTGGGAAGAGCCTTACTTGTGGTGCCTCCAAAAAAAGTTCTGCCAGAAAGAAATATGGTATTTAAAACAGAGATAATAGAAAGGTAGACTTTATCATCTGCATTTTAATTTTTTTTTAAACAGACTCACAAAGTACAACTGATGTGGTGGAAGGAAAGTGAGCTGCTGTATCCTATCAGTATTTAATGACAGTTAGGAAGGGCTGAGGAACATAGGCAAAGCTTTTGCAATGGTTGTCCTTGGTCTGAAAGGCCCTGTGGGCCTGCTCGTGGGGTGCTTGACAGGGAGCCAGATCCTGCGGTTATGTTTCTGGAGCCACAGGAAAGTAGCTGTGGGATGCTGTCATTGCCTGCATCTTCTGGAAGTTCACCTCTGCATCGTCCTCACTCTGTCATCCAGTTCCTCTATGCCTTTTACTGTGTAATGGTGATGGTGGTTGTGGTCAACTTCTGGAGGCAGAGAGGGGGGGCAAATGCAGTTTTATTATGTCTATAAGAGTTGTTCCTCTGCTAAGGCAATGGTAGTTAGAGAGAAAACTGGAAAAAAATGAATGACTGGGGGAAACTACCATGAGTTTAAGTTGCTTTTGCACTGTTTACAGGATAGCTTTCCAGTAGAAATCTTTGTGCCGCTTATATATTAAAATCCTCATTCAAAAAATCCATATTTAGATATGGTTTTAATTAAGTATATAAATAAGTTTCAACTTTTTTTTTTTTTAATTGAGATGCTCCCCTAGATAAAGTCTAGCCATATTAATAATTCCTTTCATGACCAAGTCATGTAGTTAGGAAAAAAAAAGACAAGTTTTCAGCGCTGCAAACCTTCCTTTAGGTAAACATGTCAAGTTATCTGAAATTTCTTCTCTTAAAATGAAAATATTTGTGTCATATGTGAAGTCAGGAGCTTTAAAAGTCATTAAAATGTGAAATAATAAACTTGCATGTAAAAATACTAAGAAACAAACCATTTTCAGTAGCACTTAAATGTGTTATGGAAATGTTGAAGAGTATTCCATAATACCATGTTTCTGTGCCTTACATTTCCAGGTACACTGCAATCATTAAATCCTGAGAATTGGCTCCAAATACATCTAAATTAGGAACCCTTCTGCACAACTTTCATGTTCAACTCTTCTTACAATTTGGTAATTAGAGTATTTAACCTTACTTTCCCTCTGTTTATTAGAAAGTGCTATTTTTTTAACAATTACAAAAATACTAAAGCAGATCAAATGGTTATTTTGACAAACAGCTTGAAACATTCTTGCCTAAGTTCCACAAATAAAAAGCCAACTAAATAATCACCCTGAGCAGATTTTCACAGGGACCTCAGTCAACATTTATAAATTATAATTACAATGGTGTTTTAACATGGGGCAAAGGAAGTGATAAAATTAGGGCACAAGGGATACTATTCCTATTTTGAGAAGGTAGTGGAATAATTGGTAAGGGATTTTTATTGCCATTTTATTGTAGAGGAGGGTTGGGTTTTTTTACTTTCACATGGTTGGATTTTTTTTTTTTTTTCAGGCACTTAAGCCTTGTGTTTAGTGGCATGAATCTGGGCAGAGTGGGTGAGAAGCTGCATTCGGTGAGATCTCCTGATACATTAATAGTACATTTTGAGGTTGTGGATGTTTGTGTATGTTTTAGTTCTGCAGCTTCCATCACCTCCCCCCACTAACTCTCTCCTTGTGCCTTGTGTCTGGTAGATGAAGAGCATCCATTTAAGTGCTGCCAGCACTTTACCAGTTACTACATTAAAATAAAGACTGTGAACCATTGGTTTGGGTAGGTTCATTGCTAGCTGATGCATTTTAGGGCACTGGAGCAATGTACTGGGTTACAGGGCTCTTCTGATGTACCCAGATCAGAGTCAGCCCATGAATCACATGGGCTAAATTGTCTAAACAAAGTACATTGCCCCACATAATGTTCTGTAGTAGAAGTAAAAATACATTTGTTATTTTATCCTTTCTTCTTCTTTTATACTTCTCTAAATAAAGGGCAAAACTGATTTTTTTTTTTTTAGTTTTGTACTGCCTTAATTTGACTGTTTCTATTGAGTAAAATTCCAGAATTAAAACAGCGACTCTACAAACGTCTCACAGTCCTGAACTACTTCCCCAGGGTTGCTTTAATACTTGTGTTCTGTACTGTGCCATCATTTAATGAGATACAAAGACTGGGTTGCAGCAGCAAGGGCAAGCATCACTATAGTTGGTACAGAACTGGCATTTTAAAACGAAGTAACAAACATTCATTATATTTTTGCTGCATTTATTTGGCAGTTTTAATTTTTTCAAAAGAAAGATTTAAAAAAAATTCATTGCTTTCAGTAGGTTTTGTTTTCTTGGATCTGTTGTACTTTTGCAAACAGAGATGAAGAAGGAACTTAACTCTTCTAGATTCAGTGTCTGTCCTGGTAATCATATAAACCTATGTGCTAAAGGAGAGTTTCATTGTTAGGGAATAACAATAAATATGCAAGTAAGGTAGTAACTCTGTTTGGTTATTGCCTTATCTTCTTTGCCATGCATATTTGAAAAATAAATAATAAAAAAAAAATGTTCAGTTAATCTTGCTTGCTCTTTTCCAGGCCCACTGTGATTACTTTAACACACGTAGAAATTATTTTGAAAGGAGTTTTTCCATGCAAAATACAGACATGAATTAATAGTTTTGTTTTGGTTTTATTCCAGGATTTGTTTGATAGAATTTCACCTAACGCTCTATCCAAACCAGCAAGCTTCACTTAGTTTCAGCCCCAAATTCAACCATTCAACTCCAGTAGAAGTTTTCTCCATTTCAACAAATCGAGCCCAAGTTTGTGTGACAGTGGATAGATGAGGTGAGCTGATGAGGGTCTGGGAGGCATTGCAGTCAGAGTGGCAGGTGAGGCAGCTCTCAGTGAATGGATTTGAAGGACTAAATGTTTAGAAACGGAGGAGTTGCCATCATGGATTACAGCCAAAGCCCATCATGAAAGTATATCAAGTTTGTCAGTAGCTATCAGAAAAAAACATTAGAGAAAGGTGTGTGAAAATCATAACAATCAAAAACAAGCTGAGTGAGAAGAACTGTATCAACGAAGTCTAGATCTGTTTTACAAAATCTGTGCTTCCTGAAGTTTACTTTTGGTAATCTTAACCCAAGGCAGTTTATCTTGGTATACAATTGCACACACATCAACAGACTGGTGCGAGCCCTCGCCTTTCCCTCGCCTTTCCCTCGCCTTTCCCTCGCCTTTCCCTCGCCTTTCCCTCGCCTTTCCCTCGCCTTTCCCTCGCCTTTCCCTCGCCTTTCCCTCGCCTTTCCCTCGCCTTTCCCTCGCCTTTCCCTCGCCTTTCCCTCGCCTTTCCCTCGCCTTTCCCTCGCCTTTCCCTCGCCTTTCCCTCGCCTTTCCCTCGCCTTTCCCTCGCCTTTCCCTCGCCTTTCCCTCGCCTTTCCCTCGCCTTTCCCTCGCCTTTCCTTTTCTCCTTCTGTGGATTAATGCAGTTAGACAATGTATTCCCTCTGAATTCTGAGTTATCAGCCAGTAGAAACAGACTAAGATAAAGAGCAAGGACTATTGTTTTTTGTAATAAAACAGCTTAATTGAGTTTGGGACATTTGTTTTATGTTAGATATAGTGGCAAGATAAAATTGTAGTGAAAGCTGAACCTACCTGTACTAAAATTTGGTGCTGATATGGATGCTCTTACAAGGACTACATAGCTACAGAGGAGACACTTATGTGTTACAAATATACATGATTCATTTCAATTGGTCTTTTAAGTTTTTAAAATCATATTTGTCCTCTTGGTGCGCTGTTTTTGACAGTGTAAAGATCATAGGCTTTATTTGATTATATTTTGGTGATCTGTTAAATGAGACTGGGTCACCTTGCACCATGCAACATTTCACTTCACTGCTAAAACTTAATGCCATCTTTTTATCTTTCACTGAGTGGGTGTCAGAGGACATAACATTAATATAAGACAGGAATTTCTAATGTTTCATGAATGGCCTTTAGAAAAACCTCAAAAAAACAAACCTAGGAATTAAAAATTGTCACTAGGCTAGTGAAGTTAGTCATTTTTCTCAAATGTTGAGTAGTTTTCCATTTATGTATCTCATCTATTACAAGAGCTATTCTTTGTCAGGCAAGGCTATTAAATAGCACAGGTGGCTTCCTCAGATTTAATGTATTGTTTTTCTCTTGGGCTAGGGGGATGGAGAGATTTCCATGAAAAAGTGATCAAGAACTGAAGATAATACCCCAGAATAAGGCTGGTAGATTTTCACTATTAAAAACTAGAAGGCCTGAGATCTTGTGCTGCTCTGTAATTTTTTTGTTTACCTCACTTTCTGTGCATTAAAAATTAGTCAGCTCTATAGGGATGTCAGTTAGCTTAAATCAAGATCTTATAAAGTGTTCTAAAAAAGTGCATACTATTAGTAAATTATGGGGCCTTTGCCTCCATTTTTTATATACTGCATTTACCAAATCTACTAGTCTAAAATAATGTAGCAATATGTACCGATGTCGATAGCTATATGTACTTTTTTTTTTTTTAATGGTATATGTCTACAAATCTAGAGATACTGAAATGTTGGGTTAGATACAGCTTTTTGTAGCAATATCTCTGCATGGTGATTGTTATATATGGTAGAAGATACATAATGCTTACTGCTTAAACATGTGAGAATTATGTATTTTTTGCATTTTCTGATACTTAAGGTTAGGAGAACTCTAGTTAAACTTCTGAATATTTAAATGAAATATTCAGAAATTTCAGTGTTAGAATCCTTCATTGGACTGTGTCATTAGATTAAAGCACAACGGAGAGAGGGATGGCTATGGCAGCGTGCAGGACTTACCCATGAGCTGATATAATAATGAAATAGTCTGGATGATGTAGTGAGAGGATGTATTCCTGGTTTAACCCTGAATATTCGTGTTCAAAACTGGATTAAGCTACTAGTGAATTTTAGTGTCTATTTTATGTGTAGCAGTTTTAGAAAACAAGAGTGGAAGAGACCTCTAAGATCATCAGTCCAATCATCTGTTATTGCAGATACCAAGTCATATAATCTCTTCCCTAAATTTGTTGAGTTCCATGAATTTATGGAGCTCCATGCTTAGCATTGATTATCTCCACAAAATTGATATTTTATTTAGCAAAATTCAGTGTTAATAAGTTCATCTATATTAGCATAGTAGAATTTTAGAAATTACTTGCTAGACATACTGGCCAGATAAACAGTTTAGTAGAGTTAATTCATTCCTAGTTTCTAAAATAAATGTGCAAAGAACTGTCAGCAGTGTCTTCCCTTGCCACAGTTGGCTGTCTTTTAAGTACAGAACAAATGCAGATCTGCCCTCAGTCCTCAGTGTTGGCATCCCCCTTGGAATTAGGTGTATTTAACAGACTCCTTGGTTTCTTTATAAAATGTTGGCTAAGATAGGTGGCTTTCTAGATAGATTTTGTTGACTAATAGTGACCTTTACCACAACCAAATGACACTTTTAAAGTTCCTCAGCCCTTTAGACTCAATAACTACTTTGTTTGTTTTGATTATTAATGTGGGTTCTTTTTAATTCACATATGCAAATGTAAAAATCTATCACTGTATGACAATACATAGATTTGTGACAGTCCCCAGAGGACCTTGGGTCCATAAACCAGTGACTTTATTATGTAATGCTGCATAAATGCTGTATTTTCATCTGTGACAGATATAATCTTGAACTTGTATTTTTCATGTTACTTAACTGTTTCAGAACATCATATGTGAGAGAACACATCAAAATGGAAATTGCTTCTACAGAGGCAGCAATAAATATTGGTTGGGTATATTGCGTTGTTGGGCTCCATGTGTTTTAGAATGTTCTCAATTCTCTTGCCCTAATCAACACTGTAAATACATGCTGCATTTCTTGGTTGTGTGTTTGTTGGATTAACAATTCAGACCTTGCAGTTTCTACCATACATTTTGATTCTTTACTGTATATAGTCATCGTTATTTAGGAGCATCCCCTAACAAAATTACTCTAAAACATTGTCTTTTACAGCTATTCAAAGAAAGGCAAATTATGCAAATTTTGTGCATTATATGTGGAGTTAACTAGTAGTTATTTGACTATCAACTAGTTAAAAAGATGAGAAAGATCTTCACATTCATGCAAAAGCCTGTATCCCTGTGATGTACAGAAATTTGCCATCTCATTTAAGTATCGGGAAGGATTGTCTTTTGTTTTGTTTTTTGAAAAAGTACTTGCCATATAACCTCCAACAGAGATTAAAATAGTTTATAGTGCATTATTGAAATACATCAATATTTGCAGTGATATATGAGATGGGGGGAAAAAAAAAAAGAGCAAAGGGTAAATATGTCTGATTCTTATAATTTTGTACAGGAGGTTTTAGACGAAGTTGTTGGCATATTGCTTCTATTGAATATTCCCTTAAAGGATTTTGCTTAAGTCATTTCTTCTTTAAAGTCTTTATAAACATGTAGTTCATGTTCCATTTTTTATCTACTTTCTGCTTTATGCTGTTGAATTAGAATAGAATCAATCATAGTTCCCTACCTTGTCTTTCAAGTGCATAGTACTGTGATGGCCACGTTCCTTAGTTAGTTTTAGGGTCCTTTATTGTGTCAGTGATACCACTGTGTTTCCTGTGGAGCCTGAGTACTCTTATGAATGAATTTCCAACACTAGATATAGTATATACCAATTTTCTATTGTATGCTTTCCTCTGTGGATCAATATGGATTTTAATTAACATCCTAAAAAAAAATTATAGTTATGCTCAAAGGTCTCTCTCCCCTTGTATCTTGCCAGGAACTTGATCTTCATCAAGTTCCTGTCATATTAGACATCGTCAAGAACAGACATAATTGAAATCCCTTTTCATTTATCCTGAGGCAAAAGCACTTTTCCTTTTTTCCTGTTCAGTAGATATGCACAGAAGTTTGCTAACTGGGGGGATGGAGCTGCAAGCCTACTATAAACATCAAAGGTGACTTGATACAGATATTCTTGGAAGAAGCTTCCACCATACTTGGAGTGTCATGACACTCTTTCGTTCAACTGCTTTTCCACATTGCATTACATTAATAACCTTCTTGCAGATTTCCTGGCAGATGAGGAGAAAGGGAGGCCTTCAGTAGAAAGTTGGATGATGATTTTGAATGAATGAGGATGAAGATGAACTGTTAGCCTTAAAGCTTGTATGAGGTAGTCAGAACACGAAGAGCCGTGAAGTAGGTCAGTACTTTTGTCTTCTTTTTGCATCATTTGTTCTGGAGAACTGCATTTACAAATGTTTAGCTTATATTCACACATAGCACTGATATTTCTGTCTCCTCCTTGACTGTACACTATCCTAGATTATTTTCTGTTGTTTTATCCCTTCTGTCATGTAGCCTTTGAAATCTCTTGTGCTAATAAGCATCTGATAGATCTCACCAGGAGTCTTGGCTTCATCTTTAGTCTTCCTTCATTCTAACAATTCTGCCTACAGTACATACTGTTCACAGGGTAGATTTCGCATATTGCTGTTCAGCTGCCAGGCTCTCAAGTAATAAACCCTGCATTTCATTTCTGAATTAGTGTAAATTATTATTTTAGGAGTGTTCTTCCCCTGACAGGAGACCTAGTCCAGTGCCCCATCCTTGCCCATAGTAGAAGACTGCACAGTAGTCTGGAAAATTAGTATCTCACTGATCACTTGGTTTCTTAGGATGCTTGCAAATAATACACTTTATCTGGCAGTTTCTTCTTGAAGTGGAAGAGATTTATATTGCTCCTTCTTGTTATTTTCTATTGGATTTATATACTTGACCATTTAGTCCACAGTGCTATTTCTTTATAAGCTTCTGTAACAGCACTGCTAAAAAAGCAAGTTAGCATTCAACACAATTTCAAATTATATGCAACCAGCCTGATAGTGAATTTTATTATTTAATCCAGTTAGACTTAAATATGTTTTGCAATGTTAATCAGGCTTTAGAAGTTGTATCTAGTATTAATCAAAGCCAGAAAGCCCATTTCCTGTGACTGGATTGTGTTTTGATGTTCAGTTGTCCAAACATTGCATTGTTGTTACCTGCCAGAAGTTCCTTTAGGCAAAAAGGTAAATTTGATGCCTCTTATCTTTCTGAAACTGAAATAGGGTGCTCTATTTCTCCCATGTTACAGTACCCAGCAATTCCAGGATGATTATTTGCATCCTGTAAGGCTTGCAACTATGTTTCTCACTGTGAACACACAAATAACTCTATATGCTGTGGCAGTGGGAAGGAACTCCAAATGTTATTAATATATCCATTATCTATTAATTTCTTTCTATGCATGTTCTTTGGTAGCACTTTAAAAATTACCACCACTTGTCAGCATTGATTAAAGAAAGTAGTGATACTACTGGGTTATAACATGGACTGAAATCTGACTAGGCACCTTTTCAATATCTGTATTATCATTGTCCATTAAATCCATTAGACTTGAGGATAAAACTTTCCAATCTCTCCATTACTTAGAACAACTTATACTTTTGCTTAATAAGTTGCTCTTTATCAGATATTACTGTCAGCTGTGGTGTACCTAGCACAAATACTGCATATACACATCACCAGCTTAGAAGTCATTTTATTAGGAGCTGCTTTCTCAGCAAAATGAGAATATTAATCTAAAAGAAGTGTATTTTTTTTTTTTTTTCCAAGCAATGTAAACAAATCTATCCTACTTAGAGCTGCAGTGTCAATATTTTGTACTGACTGTGTTGACTTACTCATTGTGGTTTTTGGCATATGGGGCAACTCCTATGATTCCATTTCTGGACTTGCATTTCTGGCCCTTATCTTAGAAGTTTTTTCAGACTCTGGATAATTTTCATATATAGATAAATGTACATTCTGAAATACCTTAGAAATTCCTGTATATTTACATATAGTCCCATGTTGCACTGACAATTCACTTCTTGGTGATATAAGGAGCGAGTACTCCAGTATGTTTGTTTCATTCTGGAAAAAAGCTTCAGCAATTAATGTTTGTCCAGTGTTCTAGGGAGTATCTACAGCTGCTGAAGCTTTTCAAGCTTTGACCTCAGCTTGCAGATCTTCCACTGAGTGCTGAAAAAGAAAAAAATCCTTACTTAGAAAAAGTAAGTTTGCTGAGCATTTTTAGCAAAGGACAGAGATAGCTTATGACCCTTTTCAGTCAGTGTGATTCCTTTCAATACCAAAATGTCTTAAAAAGTTATTCAGTGGGTACTTTTAAGCTTTATTAGTGCTCAGGATATCCGTATGTTTAAATGACACCATTGTAGGATCATTATGCCAGTAATAGTCTCACTCACATACCTGTAGAAAGTGTAAAAGGTTTCTGATGCAAATTCTGACAAAAAGATGAAACGTTGATTGAGTTGTCAAAGATATTCATTAGAAACATTTTGGTCAGGTGTAAATCAGCGACTGGTTTAGATGTAAAGTCTTCACATATGTTCCTCATTCCAAAGCTCATTCCAAAGCATTATTATACCTTTTGTTTGTCTGGTAGAGCCGGTCAATGATAGTGTCACCATGAGATCAGCTTTTTCAGTTAACTTCTTACCTAGATTTGTTGCATCCACTCTAGAATGTACACGTTTGCTTACCTTTTGAAAATTCTGGTTCTTGTTCAGAACTTTCTGGCCACGGTCTCTCGCTTTTCCCCCAACTACAGCTCAAAATGGTATTCCCAAGGAAAAAATATTTGTATCTTTTCTGTCATGAAAGTTGTCTGGTTGGAGAAAGTGCCAAAAAAAAAAAAATCTTTTACAAAGTTGCTTACTGCTGCTGTGAATAACTAGTGACACTACTGTAATTTCTTTATCCCTACCATACAAGTTCTGTGGGCTCTTGCTGATTGTCTGCAAAATGATGCAATGGTTGCCTTTTTTTCCCTGTATGCTAACCTGTGTATTTCGACATCATAGTTGTCAAAGCAGGTACAACTCCAAGAGGTGTTTTTGTTAAATTCCAGCTTGAAATTTGTGTACTGTTATAGCCAATGCTTCTTGTAAGATTTCTTGTAATATTTTGAATTCTTTCTAATGTTGAAAGGCTATTGCCTTCTGTAAGTATCCATCCTTTCCATCAGACAATCCTTGCCTTCAGTAATGTCCACTAAACTGCATGGTTGCCTCTTTCAAGATGAACCCTAAATCCACTTCTTTCTGGTTTCAGTTTGAACAGTTATGTCACTTGTTTTCCTTTATCACATGAGTGTAGACAACAGAGTTCCTCAAATTCTGGAATAACTTCACAGTCACCTTCAACTGAATTTATTAAAAGCTGATATGTGTGTCCTGTGCTTCAGAGACAGTTGTTGTCTAAAGCACCTGGCTACCTTTCTCTTTTACTGCCACCTTTGTCCTGCAGATAGACACTCTTACTCACTATTTTGGAAAATAAAAGTTGATTGGGCACCATATTTTCTCCATTTATTTTTTGGGAGTGTTTTACTTATCTTCCTCTCACTCCTGTATGATAAAGTATGCAGTGAGACTTCATCGCCTGACATGCACATGAGATCTCCACTTTATTCTGTACCTTTCTCCAAAATGAGAGCTCCTCAGCACCCCTGCAGATAACCTGTTTGAAGGGACATATCACCTCTTGTAAGCCTATTATCATTGTCTCAATAGTTCAGTGGCAATCTTGGCATGTGAGGGGAAATTTTCATTAATTCTGTCTTTCCTTAATGGTAGTACACCACAGTAGCAGCAAAAGTTATTTTGCTGGCTTAGCTTCACCCAAAGGTTTTTGCTTTAATTAGATCATTCAACTGTCACTAATTCTGTAGAATTTAAGCTAAAATTGTCTGGCAAAACATGGGCATGAGGGATGCCTGGGTCTAGGTCCAAGTATGTTCTCCCCTCTGCCCTAATCACAATTCTTCCGCTAGTCAGTTTCCTTGCCAGCCTGAAGTGAACTGGGAGGCTTTGCATGGTGCACAAATGGCCAGAATTCTCTTGGACCAGCGAGGAAAGTAGTTTGGAATGGGACATCCATCACTAACATATAGCAGAAAAAAGGATTATATATCAAGGTTGCCTGTGAGTCACTCTTCCAAACCTACTTCACTGCAAACATGCTGAGATCTCTTTTTTTGTTGTTGATTTTTTTTTTTTTTTAAGACTCCCAGTTATGGCCTAATTACTTAAAAAACCCCCCAAACATCATTATTATTATTATTATTATTATTATTATTATTATTATTATTATTATTATTATTATTATTATTATTATTATTATTATTATTATTATTTTGCAAATACTTTAGTGAATACAGGTTTCCCAAAGAAGATACTAATGCTTTAGAAATTTTATGTCACAATGGAGGGATGTATTACTTGTGGAGGAACAGCAGCTTAATCTCACAATGGCAGATGTATATGTAAGTAGTTGTAGCAGTAGATTCCTGTAACCACTGAAAATTGAGAGAGAGGAAACTTGAAGACAGAAAGTCTAGACAGCTCTCTCTTATAGTTCTAAGATATTCTAGAATTTTAGAATAATATTTTTTGGAAGAACATTTTTATTTCTCAGAATAATAGAAAGGAAGAAATAAAACCTAAAATATCACACAAATCTGTGATGACCTTGAAAATTGGCATTTATACATCCAAGTGCAAGGATAGCCAGTTTTAAAATGAGCCCCACTAAGGCAGACTCCTCACAGGATTAGCTTTAGATCTTAAATTTTCTCTCTTTTGTACTTATTGCTTCAAATTATGACAGAAATTTGGAACATTTTTGTTATTCTATAGCCAGGCATTTTCTCCTTTTTAGAAGAAATAGAAATGATAACTGAATATTTACCATGACAGTTAGCAAAATGAAATTATTAATATAGTTGTCTTTGAGACAATGGGGATTAAATAGACAAACAATACTGTTCATGGAATAAATTAAACTTAAGAATCTGTGATATGTATCGTTTGTGAAAATACATATTCATATATTTGTGTAGTTTGTACAACCAAAACATCTTACAAATGGTAGTGAAATATCAAAACCTTTGTAGCTGTTATTTCCATTCACCAAAATACTACCAACAGAAGAGACTGAGGCAAACTTAAACATAACTGCCCTCCGCTCTCTAACCTTATTTCTAACATGCCTTTCTCTTGGTTTCATTTTTAGGTGGCTTTTTGTAGTGCCCTTTTGTAGGAATTCTGGAGCCGACCTTGCTCTTTAATACAAATATTTAAGAAAAAAAAAACCCTGTTTAAAGAAAAAATCTAATACGAACTATAGAGAAGATGTATTTAATATTAAATGCTAGAGCTGCAGAGAGTTTAAACAGTCTTTGTCCATACTAGAATTAAAGCACATTAGTTGAAAAGTTTATGGAAGTTGATGTAAAAATGCAGCTTTTTTTTCTTGCAAAAGTCCAGTTGCCTCTTATGGATCAAGTTGGAGCTATTTAGTAAGGTTCTGCCCTCAACAATTAGTTATTGCTCTCAATTGGAAGTTGAAGAAAAGTACCACAGATGAAGTAAAGGAAATTTTAATTTGTTTTGCTCTGTACCGAAGCAGACCAAAATTACTCCTGCCTCAGGTGGGAAAGGTTGTCTCCGATGAATGGGCAGATACTAGGAGTTGAGCATGGTAAATTTTTGAAACAATTGGATCTGCAGCTCTGTTCATGTCCCTAGTTTTAGACAAGCTCTCTTAGTAAGGCTGTATATTATTTCCAAATTGAAAATGCAATAGAGTTCATAATTTATAAAAAGTTAGTTATCATGTTGTTACTCATGCGAAGTTATCATAAATCACAGATTGGGAGCTGTGCTCTTAGTGAGTGGTTCAGCTCACTGTTAACACACAAGATATATGTAAACTACGTTTATATCTCTTCACCATGCATCTACTCACCTTAGTTATATTATCTGATCTGGCACATATGAATAAATTTTATTTAACAGTAGTGACTTTTTGCTGTATTTTTTGTTCATTGTTTAACCAGAACAGACAAAATTAACAGCAGTTGCTTACATGCATGTATGTGTGTGTCTGTGTATAAGTATCTGTGTTTTTTATATATATATATATATATATATATACATACACACACACACACATATTTACATAAGTTCACATCCGTGTATGTGTATGTCAAAGCATCAAAAGTATAACAAAATATCCATACAGTAGGGTATGCATGAAACCTGTAAATTACAATGCATTACTGATATTAAAAAAGCTTTTCTAGTGTTAAAAACAAAATCTGCTATGAACATTTCAGCATCACTAGTCCTCCCTCTTCCACGTTAATTTAGTGCTTAATGTGATTCTTTTGGCTTTGAAATTGACGAATTTTATTAGTTGCTAAAGCTATCAGTAAGAGAGTATATAAAAAAGAAACGTGAATTGTAAAATTCAGCTGGGACACTTACTGTACTGTTGGTATTGTTGTCAAAAACTGATTTAAAATGAACTAGAAAATTGCCGAACCATCGAAGTATGGGATGTGGGAAAGTTAATATATTAAAGAAACACTATCATGAGAAGAAGAAGTGCCATTTTAAAAATTATATTTTAAGAAATTCACTTATATGGAGAATGGGGCAAAATCATAATTCTTTATGAGCCCAATAAAGACTGCCTGGCTACTGCCACTTGATACAATACCTTTCATATTGAACTTGGAAATAATCTCCTACGGAGGGCTTTTTTTTTTTTTTTTTTTTTTTTTGCAATATAGTTTTAGCTGGCTTTTTAACTTAAAATGGAAGAATGATGATACCACAATAAGTATGCTTTGAACTGGCCAGCCTGGTGCAAAATACCTTGGACTAGCACGTGCACGCAGTAGCGTACGTACGAGCAGTGCTGATGGCTCTGCAGCCAGGGTGCTTTGGTTTGACTTGTTGTTATTGCACTGGTTCTACTGACAATCTGTGTGGCTTGGTAGTGGACTTACATTAGTGCCTGTTTTAAAGACAGAAATATGCTTTTCTCTCTTAAAAAAGGCTTGGAGATGTTATTTTTGTTTTAGAGACAGGCTGTGCAAGTAGCTGAACAGGAAGTAAATCCCTCTTATCTTATCTGATGTGGCTTCTTGTGATTGGCCCACTGTATAGGATGTTCATGGGGCATTTTGGAAGATCAAAAAACAAGATGACATTTTACTTTAGCTCAGTTGTTAATGTTTGTTTAAATAGTTAACTCAGGCATGTAGAGTACAGACAAAAGATAAGAACGATTAGTAGTTGTACTTTGCTTTGTATTTGTATAGCTGGCAATTCCTCTGAAAACTACCTGGTGATAGTAAGACAAGGTGAAATATTTGCGTTTCCTAGTCCTCTTACTGTGTCACTCCTTTCTACTTCAGTCTATTCTTACATGTCCTTATTTGTGGTGTGTAAGTCACTGCAAGGCTGTGGGCTGTTTAATGCCTGGTAATGTACCGAGCTGTAAAAAACTTATTATAATATGTTGGAAATATGGATTTTCATGCAAAGTTCAAATGCAAGAGAATACTGCTCTTGTTTTATAAGGAAACCTGACCTTAAAGGGAAAATAAAGTTGAAAAGACTTGCACATGAAATTTTAATCTAAAATTATTTCAAGCACCACCTAGGATTATTGTATCTGAAGCATAGCAATGAGGCTTTTTGAAGTCAGTTAGCTTTGCTTATTTGACAATATTTTAGAGAAAATCCTGTCAGTGTTGGTAACAAAATTCCCATTGACTTCAATGGACTCTGAGTTTAACTCCTATTAAACAACTGATCTCAGTGGTCTGTGGCTGCTCAGTGGCACTTCTTTTCCCATGTACTTCCACAGTGTCTCTGCCTTTCCACTTCTCACAAGGGAGTTTGCATGTGAATCCCACACAGAACAGAAGAAGGGCATTTGCTGGAAACACCTGCACTGAGTCTAAGGCAGTCTCAGAGAGGTGTATACACTCCTAGGAGGAGTGGAAAGACCAGAGATGTTTGGTAGTATCCTCGACACATCTACAGTATTGAAAGAGCATCTCTCTTAAATTATTTTAAGCTGAAATTATTTAATTTCAAAATAAGTTGCTTACATTTTTAATTGAATTTTACCTATCCTGTCATCTTCAGTAAGTGTTAAATAACTTGAAAAATCTTGCAGTCTGTGCTCATTTATAATATAGCAGCTGTAGTGATAAGTTAATTACAGTACTGTTGCTGCAGTACAGCTTGCCTCCCCATCAAAACCCCCTTTTTTTGTCTTATAAAGAGCCTCTCTGCTGCTGTAACATATTTTAAAGCATACTCCCTACGAGCTGGTTAAGAATCATCAAAGGGTTCAGATTTGCTTCCTTCATTGGGAGCCTGAGTCTACCTTTCACCCATCTCTGTACCCTGCTCTCTTCTCCCCACAACTTGGAGAAGGATGTCGGAAATCAGTTGTCTTCTTACCATGTCTTCCCAGCTGCTCCGCTCCTCTGTACCCAAGTGCCTCTCAACAGCAGCAGAAGGCTTCTCTGGGGAAGGCGAGTCCAGCTGTTTTGTCAACCTGCTGCTTTAGCAGCTGAAACCCAGCTCTCTCCTTTGGCACAAACAAAGTAGTTTTAATGCCATTCATCAAAATATGTTCACCGTGGTAAGCATGGGGAAATGAGCCAATGAGAATGGGATATGAAGAACCTGAAAAACTACGATTATGATTAATGCTTCAAGTGCTATTTACTTTAACGTTTGACCAAGATGACACTGCTAATTTCTTTTAGCTTAATGTGAAATTTAGAGTCTGATTGTTCTAATTGGCAGAAAAGGGAAAGCTGCCAAAAACACACACTGATTTACCTCCCCTTTGATTCTGTCGACAGCACTGAAGTTGCACAGGATACTAATTGTTAAAGAAAGTTACTTTTGGGCTTCAAGTTCTTTCTGACAACCTCTAAAAGCTCAGAATTTAAGATCCTCCAAGTTAATGCTGTGAAGCAGACGAGGTGAAAAAAATCCATTAGCTCATCTTTTGCAGCTCTGCAGTGTCCCGTGACTGGGGATAGTGGCTTAATTGATCTTTACAAATGAAAATCACAGATGAGCCAGTGACTAGAAAACATTAGTACTGTCTAAAGGAAAAGGCATCCATGAATTTGATATGGACTGTTGAAGTACCATAGCCTATAGAAGTAACATCTGAAGCATTTGAAGAAAGTAGTTCAAATCTACCACTGAACATCTTCAGGCTCAGACACTTAGGAAGATTATATACTGACATGAGAGTGGACTGATCTAATCTAAAACCCATTAGGCTACCAGATCTATCACTAAAATCCACCTCTTTGGTCCATAGACTGGTGTGATGCATGGATGGCAGAGTGGTGTGGGGGAACCTCTTACTGCCATGAAGATATTTATCATTGTAATACAGAAAAAACTGAAGGCCCTCGGGTAACATGCAGCAGAGGCAACAGCCTTGATGTTCCTGTCCCCTAAAACTTTTTCAAGAAAAGGAAATTGCAACTACTCTTGGAAGCAGCAGTAGCTAGGGGAATGGCTTTTCCCCCTCTTTGTCCCTCCCAAGAATATACCAGTCTCCTTCCAAATAATTTTATTATATCTCCTTTCACTGAAACCGTTGCAGTCTTTAGTTTGCAAAATTCTTCTCTGTTTCAAATAGTACTTTCATAAGACGTGGTATAGATTCTACATGGCCTGATTTATCCCTCTGCCAAGTATGAGGCTCTAAAGATACTTGCTTTTGTCATACTTTATTTCTACATATTTTCCTGAGTAGACATTAAATAAAAAAAAAAAGTGAACTTTTAGAAAGAAAAAACCCTCCTGATGTTAGAAAGGGTGTGAAATTACTTGAAGAATGTTTGTGGGGAAAAAAAACCCCAAACAATAAAACAACAAAAAAAATGAAACACACAGGCACTCTAATTCTCATGAACAATCACCTGACTCAAAATGTATTCTAATGCAGACCGTCTAATTATGTGTATAAATAGCAGGATTGCAAGATCCAGGAAACTATTTTATAACCTTTTAAAAAGTAGCATAGAATTTGAGCCAAGCAGTTTCCTAATGTCAATATTTTATATAGCTAAATGTGATGCAGTGATGCTGGTTAGTGACACTGGTGACATTGGCTGGGGTTATGAGCTGCTGCCTGCAGGCAAAGAGACAGAAGTAATGGTAAGGGAGTGTGTGCCTTCTGCAGCCTAGCTGCATATTTCAAATGCTTATTAAGAAAAAGAAAGAATTTTTGCTATGGGTTTCATCAACATGAAGATCAAGACCTCTTAAAATTGATGAATCTGGAGTTAGCCAGCTGCCTGTTGACATTATTTCCTTTGCACTATCAGAAATAATACAGTATCTGACAGCTAAAGCAATGAAAAGTTTGGTGACTGTTTATGCCATATATGTTGCTTAACACATTGCCCAGTTTTGATAACTTACTCTGTTCAGTAAGGTTGAATTCTAGTGGGTCCTTGTACGCATGTACGTACATACTTTCTAAGTTATTAAATATCAAACTTTCAACATTATTTTCCCTTTTAGGTTTATAACAAGTGGCCCATCTGAAATCTTTATGGCTTCTGCATCTGCTAAAGAATATTATCTACTGTGTACCATTTTAGCCCAACAGGCATGTGAGGTAATATGGCTTGGTCCTTTTTCATTTCGATTTGTATTGTCTTGCTCAGGCTCTGGTTGAAGAGAGGACATGTGGACAATGACAGTGGCTTAACTCGTTAAACCAAGATAATTTGATTGTGTAGTTGAGTCTTATCAAGGCCAATCAGTGCAATAGTTTTGGGGAGAAGATCTATCAAAGGACAGACATCCTTGAAATAACTTTCCAGTATTCTCCAAGCTTTTCTTTTGCTCCTCCCCTTTTTTTTTTCCCTTTTTTTTTAGTCTTATTTTTGCACATTTTAGAACTTGCATGGCAACACTTTGGTAGATCAAAGGTTTGGTTTTTTTGAGGAAAAAGAAGGAAGAAGGCAGAGGATGCCTCTTCTTTGCTTAGGTACCTTTTTCTACATCAGTCTCTAATTTTCTTTGCCTCTCTTGGGTGTTTTTGTCACCCTATATGGAACCTGCTGCTGGTTTTATCACTCACCACACAACAAAAAGGTCTTGTTTTATTACTACTTAGCACGGTGGATTCACACTCTACAAGACTTCCAGTTGAAATCCAGCCTTGGAGCACTGGCCTTCTCGGTTGGTGCAGCAGGGAAGGCTAACAGTTTCTTTGGCTGGAAGGGATCAAATTGGATAAACAGAAAATGGGGGCCTGGAGAGTGGGAAAGCTCTTGATGGTGATTAGTTGTCATCCTGCTTGTCAGAACAAATGAAGAAGAGGAGCACAATGTTTGCACTGTTTGAACAAGCCTCAGAGAGCAAATTAGATTGTAAATGTGATCATAATTTGCCTGCCTTTCTTGAAACTCCCATGGTGCTATTAGTGTTTTTCTTTTTTTCAGGTAGAAAAGCTTTAACGAATACATACTGCTGTGGAAACTGAAGTGCACTGAGGTTGTTTACAGACGTGGTGTGCAAAGATTTCTGTGGTTTAATTGTTAGTGCTTATTGTATCTACATACTGCAGGCTGGTGCAAGGTGGTGTGTAATGCCATTGGAAAAGATAACGTATTTCAATATTGTACGTGATGTGGAAAAAAAGATATAGATGGCTATCTATAAAAGTATGTATTTAGACAGGATGGATATATAAAATAAGCTTGTGCCTGAGCTTTATATTGCTCTTGGTTGAGTACTATTGATAAGCCAATTATGGTATTTTTTGGAAAGGTATCTGGAATGTAAATTCTCTTGTCCTATTATCCTGTGATAATGTGCAGTGGCAGGCTGTGCCCCCTGATGCACTGCACACCGGCACACCTAAGGTGACCACAACTGTTACCAAGTAAGAAAATTGGCACTTCTGTGTTTTGTGTATATAGAAATGTGGAGTAACCTGTAGCATTTAGATAATTAGTTTGGGGTGGAGATGGAGAAATGCTACTTACAGTTTATTTTACACATGAAAGTATTTTATACATAGCAGAAATCATTAGTGTAAACAAGTATCAATTATGAGAACAAGTATGAGCATTGTTGGAGAATAAGGTAAAAGCTGTGATGTCAAAAGCTCTCTTGGGCAAAGACAGATGACTGACAATGAAAAGATTTAAAGTATTTTGATTGCCTTGCAATGAAATCTGAACCTTGGAAACAAGGAAGTTTTATTTGTGGAAATAAATAAAAATTGATTGAGCTTAATAAGAGGCCTATAGAAAACAAAAAACCTTGTTTAAAAACCAAGTGCTTGGACTGTCATATCTCTGACTTGTAGTTACCCAGCTAGATAGAAGACCATCAGACTGCATCCAAAGTCAGAAATTCCTGAATATATTGTAAAAATAAATAAATAAAATAAATAGTAACAATAATTGTTCATTCACTATATTACTATGACATAAAGAGTAATGACAGGAGAATGTAAAGAGAAGCATATTTATTTTTATTTCTTTATAAAATCATTTTAGTATACCAGTCAGCTCAGACTGGTCTTTCTGCTCTTTTTCAAATTGCATTCGCTGATGCATTTCTCTTCTTTACCTTTTATCCATCTTGGTAGGAAGTAAAGTAAACTCTGCACTGGTAAAGTACCCTACTGGATGGCCAAGACCAGAGTGTTGACATTTCGCTACATGAAAAAGAGAAATTATGTCCTAAAGGAGAGAGGCAGAGTTCTCACGTGCTGGTTCTGGCTGGCTATGGTGCACAGAGCTGTAGGAATTACAGTGGCTCTTGGAGTTTCCTTTAGAAATACACCTTGCTCCGCATCATCTCCAGCAAAGCTCTGTGATGGACATAGGTATTCTCTATCGATCTGCTAGGCCTCCTTCAGACAGAAACATGTACTTTTTTTGTTCCTATATATTTTGGATGAACTCGGAGTAGAGCAGTAGAATAAATGAAAAGTGTTCTGCTTCAGTCAGTCACGGAACAGTGCCAGATATTGTATTGCACAAATACAAGCTGGGAAGTATATGCTTTGGTAACTGATGCAGTTTTTGCCAATATTTTAATATACTGAAGTTCTAATGATTCAAATTATTTTTATAGTACAGCTGGTAACGTACTAGTGTATTCCATATTAGTAGTACACAGTGACAAGCAATTACATTTCATTTTTTTTAATTCACTCTTTGAGGCTTAAAAATATTTATTTGGTAAGTTTGTATCTCCTTTTTATTATTTGTAAAGTTGTGAGTACTTATTTTTTAAAGACAGGAGTACTTACAGGCTATAAAGCCCTGGGAGTGTGAGTGAAAACTGTTGGAGCCCAAGTCAACTTTTCCTCCATTTTACCAGTTGGAGGAAAGGGGGCAGCCAGAAATGGATGCCTAATGCGTATCAACTCCTGGCTATGTGGCTGGTGCCATCACAAGGGTTTTAGCTTTTACGACAATAGGACATTCTTTGAAGACTATAACCTGTTAGGGAGGGATGGAATCCCTGCCCCTCCTCTTTCCCTTGTGAGGAAGTTCTAGACTGTGATGAAATCTCCTCTCAGTCAACTCCAGGGTGAACAGATCAAGTGACTTCAGCCTCTCCTTGCATGGCTTCCCCTCTAAGCCCTGCACCAATTTAGTGGCCCTCCTCCAGGCACTGTCTAGTAGCTTTATATCACACTCAAAGAGTTGCAGTCAATAGCCCAATGTCCAAGTGGAGACCGGTGATGAATGATGTCCCTCAGGGGTTGGTATTGAGACTGGCACCATTTAACATCTTTGTTGGCAACATCAACAGTGGAGTTGAGTGCACTCTCAGCACATTTGCCTTGACACCAAGCTGCATGGTTCTGTTGACAAGCTGGAGGCAAGGGATGCCGGGTAGAGGGACCTTGACAGGCTTGAGAGGTGGACCTGTGCAAGCCTCATGGGGTTCAACAAGGCCAAGTGCAAGGTCCTGCGTCTGGGTTGGGGCAACCAAACAAAATACAGGCTGGGCAGAGAATGAATTGAGAGCAGCCCTGAGGAGGAGGATTTGAGGGTACTGGTAGACGAGAAGCTCAACATGAGTCAGCAAGGCACGCTCGTATCGCAGAAGGCCAACTGTATCCTGGGCTGTATCAGGAGAAGCATGGCCAACAGGTCAAGGGAGGTGATTCTGCCCCTCTGCTCTCATGAGACCCCACCTGGAGTACTGCATTCAGTTCTGGGGTCCTCAACATAAGAAGGACATGGATCTACTGGAACGAGTCCAGAGTAGGGCCACGAGGTTGATCAGAGGGCTGGAGCACCTCTCCTACAAGGACAGGCTGAGAGAGTTGGGGCTGTTCAGCATGGAGAAGAGAAGGCTTCAGGGACACCCTATAATAGCCTCCCAATACCTGAAGGGAGCTTGCAGGGAAGCTGAGGAGGGACTTTTTACAAGGGCAGGTAGTGACAGGATGAGAGGTAATGGCCTTAAAACTGGAAAAGGGAAGGTTTAGATTAGATATTAGGAAGAAATTCTTTATTGTGAGGATGGTCAGACACTGGAACAGGTTGCTCAGAGAAGTTGTGGATGCCCCATCCCTGGAAGTGTTCAAGGCCAGGTTGGATGAGGCTTTGAGCAACCTGTTCTAGTGGAAGGTGTCCCTGCTCATGGCAGGGCGGTTGGAACTAGATGATCTTTAAGGTCCCTTCCAACCCAGACCATTCTATGATTCTATACTTAACAGGCTCATACACTAATGATTTTTAAGCTGTAATAGAAAGCACGTAGGATATGAACAGTGATGTGAAATAGATTAATTAAAATCAATGCTATTTCAATGAATACTAATTGGATTATTAATGCTTGGATCAGGGTTTTTCCCTGTTTTGTGATTATTCAGCTTGTTGGCTGATGTATGCATTTCTGTTGATGAAAGCCATTTCTTCATCTTCCTTTGTTGTTTTAGTTTTTTTCTTCTCTCCTGTCTTTCATTAAAGGAATGTGTTATTGATACCAAATAGGAGATAGGGACTTGCTCATAGCCAGTTTACTTTTTTCAATGCTATCTCTGTCGTCTTTTCCAATCTCGAGTACAGTCTGTTGCAGAAGTAGCCTAATAGCTCTTAAAATGTGCTATGATCAAAAGTGGGGTCAGCTAGTGTTGTAAGGGCTGTGGTGTGAGTCTGTAGCTGTAGCTGGGGTGGGCTGTCAGAAACTACTGAGCCCTGACACCCAACAGTACCTCTGTGAGTCCACTGCTGCTGGGCTTCCCACCCTGCTGGCCCTATGTGCTTGGGTGGATTGTGGAGAAGAGCTGTGGAGAACCTGCTGCCTGTCTCTGGGTTGAGGAAAGTTGCTCTCTCCTCCTTTTTGCCCTGACTGCTATTAATATCCCTTTCCCCAGGCTACTGGATAATATGATTTCAGCTGAAACAGTTTAAAAGTTCCCTTTTTTGATGTCAACAATGTGATGAATTTGTTTGCCAGTTCTCTGTGGGATTTGGTTTTGTAACTTGAAGGGATAAGCTTAGGGTCCAAGGGAAAGGTTATTATCCCACTGAATTGCAAGAGTAAGTTCTCCCACCCTCCACTATTTTAACAATTATATTATTAGAAAATAGTCTATTAAAAATATGTAATTCACCTCTTAATTATTTACTGCAAATAGAACAGTTTTGTGTGTGTTTATGTTTGCACAGAGCAGAGGAGACTATCTCTTGGCTTTTTTGGCTTGTTTTCAGGAAGTCCAGTGTGGCAAATGGCTAAGATAGCTGTTTCTGCAACAATAGTGCCAGTAAAATAAAACATTTTTTTTTCCCCATAATTCACAAATGTTGTCCAGAAAGCACAAAACAGTTTGAAAGGATTCCTGAAGCAGAGGATTGTCAACAGCACTTTGGGAAATGAGCAGTAATTTTTGGGACTGCTATGGAAGAGATACAGTTTATACTATTGAGACTTTTGTGGAAAATGTCTACGGCATGAGCTTCCACTATGCTATGAAGTACAAGGGCTGTTACAATACCTGTAACACATAAATAGGACAGAACAACAGTTTGGTATATTATGGAACTTCAGAGAAGCTAATGTTTTTGAACATTTTTTTAAATATCATTTGTTGGATTACCATATCATGGATTCTCAGACACAACTGAGCTGTAATTCTATTCTTTCCTATCTAGCTAGGATTCTGTCTTCAGTTGGAGGCATTGCGTGTCTCAGTAGTAAAGTGTAATGTTCCTGTCTTCAGTGGTATCTGTAGTTCTGTCAGCCAGGTGCAGTAGGGCTTTTTCCCTTCACTGTGAATCAACAGTGCATATTATTTCAATTTTTTTATTATGACTGCTACTTATAGAAACTGCATTAACCACTAGTATGATTTGAATTTCTGTAATGCTTTATGTAGCACTCTGAAACTTTACAGATTTGTTATAAAACGTGGCTTAGGTTGGAAAACATTTTGGGTAGTAACCAAGAAAATTAAATGGTTGTTGAAAGGCAGATCTGTTGCCTGAGACAGATCTGATTCTGAGACTAAGTCATTTGTCAGGGCCACAAAGATGATTAGAGCCACAAAGACGATTAGGGGCCTGGAACATCTGCCTTACGAGGAGAGGATGAGAGAGCTGGGACTCTTCAGCCTGGAGAAGAGAAGACTGAGAGGGGATCTTATCAATGTCTATAAATATCTGAAATTTGGGGGCCAAATGGGTGGGGCCGGCCTCTTTTTGGTGGTGCCCGGTGACAGGACAAGGGGCAATGGGCACAAACTGGAACACTGGAAGTTCCACACAAACTTAAGGAAAAACTTCTTTACTGTGAGGGTGACAGAGCACTGGAATAGGCTGCCCAGAGAGGTTGTGGCATCTCTATCTCTGCAGATGTTCAAAACCTGCCTGGATGCAGTCCTGTGCAAGCAGGTGTAGGGAACCTGCTCTGGCAGGGGGGTTGGACTAGATGATCTCCTGAGGTTCCTTCCAACCCCTACCATTCTGTGATTTTGTGTCCAGTGCCTGCATCATAGCACTTCCAGCCCTCCAAACGGTAGACACAAAACATCTTTCACATATATTTCTTCATGTACTCTTTCTCTTAATTAACATCTCTACTTGACAAGACACTTAATATACTCTGGACATGCTTATGGCTCTGCTGACAAGCAAGAGAGGGATCATGGAAGTGCTTTATTAATGTATTTATCTTTTTAACTTTTTTTCTTTTCCCTTTTTTTTGTCCCTGTCAATCTCCATATCTCTGTCACTTGACCTGAATGAGACTTCTGATATGTCGTGTTACAAGATTTTAGTGATATCTAGCCATTCACCTAATTAGCTTTTTCAATGCTGCTAGCAGTTGAAAGAGGAAGGAATGTAACTTTTCTTCACATCAAAGAAAATATTCTTACTTTGTTTGGCAATAGCACTGGGAACAGCTTGGTGCACTTATAAAGTATCTTACAACTTGCTGCTTCTGTAGTGGAATGGGATTAGTCAGTTGTCCAGAGGAAAGAATGAAATTACTCACATGTGGGACTTGGCATAATACAGCATCCAAGTCCCAAATCTTTCCTGCTATAAACCTCAGCAGCAGCCCTTCCACATAATTTCTCTGTAGCTATTAGCTAAATACTGTAATTTTATACTTTCATCCAACCCTTAGGATCCCCCAAAACTTCTTACTTAAATGGGTTATCCATATTTGAATATGACCACTTTACAAATACTTAGGCAAAGAGTGTGAGTTACTACAAAAGATTTACCCCACTGCTTCTTAGTTACATAAGAAAGGTTGTTTAGGCATATCAAGGGTTCAAAATTCTTTTGTTTGAGTCTCTGGTCTACAACATTCCTCAGATTATGTTCTGATAAAAGAGAGAGAGAAGAGGTTGTTTGGATTTGACTTCTTGACCGGCTTCTATAAAACTAACTTTCAGCTCAACCTCAAACCATTTTCATTCTTCCCTTGAATTCTCTTTTACTGAAAGATATGTTTTAATGTGTGGGAATAACTTCTTGTATCCATCTAACTATGGATTCTTCTTCCAAGCTTCATCTTAAGAAGGATGGAATTGAGGAAGAGAGACTAAAGAATTCATCTTGTGGTAAGGGAACTTATTTTTTTGCTCCTTCAGAGTTATTTCTCTCAACTTAGAAGCTACTGTTCCCATTCTAATACATATGAGAGTCTCATTATTTGAATTTGGTGTGTTTTGTTTGGATTTTAAAAGGGCGGAAGAAGAAGACATCCTAGATCATTTTCACTTGGAGTTAACAGTAGACATGACCCATTTTATGTGAGATGTCTGGCTTGTATTTCAAGACATATCTTTATAATATTATTTTTGCTCTTTATGCCAAAGAAAGATTTTCTTTTCATTATCCTTTGCAGTTGGGATAATAACTGTTTCAGGCAGTACTTTGTGGCCTCTTCAGTGTCTTGTCTTGAGCCTCCATGAAAAGGCAAGCCTTTTAAACTTGTTGGTTTATTGAGAGAGTAATTAATAATGTAGGTCTACAGATTGTCCAGAAAAGACTTTTGGGCTTGGGACTTATTCCATTAGGTACATTCTTTCATCGTAGAGACACAAGCATGGAATGACTGAACAGTATAAAGCAAAGCAGTTCTGAGAGCATTCTTTTATTAAGCTATGCAAGAGAAAAGCTTTGAGACCTATCAACTTGCTATTTGGATTACTTGTTTTTCCATCTTTATTAATCTCTTGTAACTAAAGTAATCTGTTTGAAGTATTTTATTAAATGTTCTCTCTCTGATGATGATTCCTTTCCATCTCCTCTTTGTTAGAAATATTTATTACTATTTTTACTTCTTCTCATCTGTATTGGGTTGACAAGACATGGGGTAGCCATGCAAGAGAAGATAAAATCAATTTCTTTATCTATATTTTTATCATTTCCAAGGTTAAGGAATGACTCCATGAAAATTCACCTTGTGTTTGTCTAAAAGATTCCTTATGTCTTATAGGCTTGTAAATTTATGAAAACAGGGTTTTTTTAGTATTAATGTGAGGCTACATAAATGGAGAAACACTCCTGGTTCTGGAATAATCACTGATTTGGAAAAAAAAATAAATAGAGAGGAGACATAAATTCTTCACAGACTTTTTCTGAGAAATAATTTTTCTGAAGTAATTTTTGGTCTTTTATGTCTCCTCAGCTATGGCAGAATGCCTGAGCTTTAAATTAATTGAGGCAATGAAAGATGACATCAGGTGAAACCAGTATTCAGCAATGGGATTAATGTGATATTTTGTGGGAGTCTGGTGTTTGTATACAGACACCTTAAAGAGGAGGAAACAAGTTTATTATGAAAGGTTAAGAGAATGGCATGTGTCCATTTGAAAATTACAAGTAAAGAAACCTGTCTTTCAAAGGATATTAAAGGGTTGCCTACTATTATTTTTGTAAAGCATGATTTGATCATGCTCCAAAAGGCCTGTTTGGAGTTTTTTTTCCTTACTTTTCATCATGCTGGCCCGACATGACTACAGTAAAGAGTTGATGAAAGAAGTTAAAGGTGTTTAGTCATATTACTGGAGTGAATGAATGAAAGTAAGTAATAATATAGTTTTATGGTTTAGTTACTGATCGTAAGTGAATGACATCTTTCACTGTGTTGAATCAATACTCTGGGTCAGAGATGGCAAAATGATTGACTTCCGGTGTGATTCAGAGCCAAGTTGGTCAATGGAGGAGGGGAAAACTGTGTGATGCACAGAGGAAAAACAGGGAGTCAAGTAAAAGAAATTATGCTCAACAGTCACTTCTTTTGGTGTCCTGGTTCCCTTTTAGAAATATTCTACACATATGCAGCTGCCAAATGGAGACTAGCTGGTTAAGATAGGATAGGTTTCTGTTTAGTTCAGTAGGAGATGCTGTCTTTTTAAAGGTGATGGAAATTGTGTAAGCATTTCTTACATCAGGAATCTGGACATGTAAGATTATGGTTTCTGATTACTCAGCATCAGCAGCTTTTCTGAGATCTTAGCCACTGGGATAATTTTGTCTTTTTTTGGAACAATTTGATACATTAATTTTTTATTTCTTTTTTTCTTTTTCAGTTTGCTTGATAATGATTTACTGTCTATTCCCGCTGTCTCATATTTTGTCTGTGAAATTCTTAATTGTGGATAGTCCTTGGCAATAACTGGCATTTATCTTATTTTTTGCTCACGAGTGTCAGTCTAAATACTTGTGGGAGTTTACTGATACATTAAATATTTCTGCTCAGTTACAAAAAGCCTTATTGGAGGTTGGCAGATAATGCTGTCTCTACCATCATGCTTTCTCCAGCACTCCAGTTTTAGATAGCTTTAATAAGTTTTCTCTTAAGGACCAGAAGATGAGATAAACAAGTTTACCCTCTTTGAAAGGGGGCAAGTGAGGAATCTTCTCAGAAATACAGTGAAATCTCATTCCCTCCTCAGACCTAGTGGCTCCCAACATTCAGATATCCAGCAGAAGCCAAAAATTTTAAGGTGTACTAATGTAGCACATTCACTTTGATGTGGCAGAAGGCTGACAGTATCTGTACAGTCAGTTATGACCATATTTATTATGTAACTTTTCTCCTCTGGTTGTCAAAAACTTTTGCTGCTTTCCTGGCAGGGAGACTTCTTCTGACAGACCTTATTACCAGAATATATTTTACTCTTATATCAGGATTGGCTTCAGTGATAGCTCTAATACTGTATCGTTGCTAACTATTCCTCTCAAGAACTTCAATCCCTACTTAATGCTGCCAAAGACACTATGGTTCTGCTGAAAGCATTGCAAATTTTTCAGCAACGGTAGCATCTAGTGGGTCTGGAGAAGTATTCAGCTGCTTTCAACTGGTTCCTATCAGGGCAAATAGGAAGCACTGTTGTTGCCAGGAAGCTTTCATGCAGAGACCTATATCCTTCTGGAGCAGGGGATGGAAGAACGACACCAGGTTCACTTACCAACTCCTCACACTGCCCTTGAGGAACTATTATAACTCAACAGACTAATCAGATAGATTAATACTCCTGCTCTCTAGTGATTACCAGAGGTCTGTTTTGATGGCTCTCATTCTGTCACTTTTCCCACTGAAACCCTTTTCCATGTTAAAGTGGAACTAATTAATTCTAGGGCAATACTGAATGGTTTATTTCAGGTTAACAGTTCAGCCAGTTTATGTCTGGATGCTCTAAGTCCCACTGAGGTATCTTAAACCAATTCTCCAGACAGTGTAAGAAGGTTACCTTGCTACTAGATATACAAATTTTTGAGTGAGACCATAAGTAGTTATAGTCTTAAACACTTATAGTTTTGAGTTGCATGGTTTGTTTTTTCTGTCATGAAGATGCCATGTTTGTATTTTACTGAAGATCACCTGTATTTATTCAGTAGTACTTCCAGGTAGACAGCATTCTTCTGCACAGGGATCATAATCTGCCATGTGTTAATAGCATGTGTCACTCTACTCCAGAAGTGGCTGCGTTGTGGTGACTGGCTTTAAGGCAGAGTATCTATCAGAGGATAGCAGCTGAGAGGCATGACATTTGACATACAACAATGAAGATGATACTATGGGAATTATGTGCAATCTTTAGTCAGGCTTTCTGTTCTTTTGTAGCAGAGACAATAATGTATATTATTTTTGTAGCAAAGTAAAAACATAAACCTGACACCTTCTGTGATTATCAAATAATCAAAACCAGTGATTGTCAGATAATCAAAATGATCCCTGCGTTCTCAATCGTAAAATTTTACATTAACTTTTTTTTTTCCTGAGGCGATAAGATTTAAGAGTTGATTGACATATGACAATGTCTCCTTTCTAAATAATTTTGATTTTAAACTGAACTCCTTTCTAGACATAGTAAAAAAATTTAAATAACTGTAGAAGAAATCCAAATTTTGAGAGCCTATAATCTGCTCGGTTTTTGATATATTTTCAACTTGTGTTGAAAATATTTTCAAATTTTATATTATTCTGACAGTCTAGCCTGAAGTTCTAAAAATTAATTGTATGTCTACAACATTTGAAGATCAGCTTTTTAAAACATTATTAAGAAAAATGTTATCCTTTAATTAGTTCCAGAGGAAAAGTAATTGTGGAATACTTTACCAGTGTGAATCTTCTCTAAGGAAAAGCATTTTGAAAAAGCCAGTTTGGCAAGCTGCTCTCTCTTGATTGCTAAACATGAATTGAAGAAATTCTGATTTGACTTTAGGGTAGGCACATTCCTACTGGAAAACATACAAGGTTTTGCAGTGATTTGTATACTTACTTTGCCAACTCAGTGCTGTGATGCTCAATATCTTGAAGAATGAGCTCTCTAGAATTAGGCAATTGGTAGCCTTGAGCACCTCTTTGTTCTCTCAGGTTTTGTGTTTTATTGATTTGCTGCTCATTTTTTAGTGGATTTTTTTATTTTTATTGTGCTACCATGAATAGTTTTATTTCTTATAATTTTTGTTTTTATTAGAGCATACTACACTTGATTTAGAGCTCTTAACTATTTATTCTGTATTAGATACTAGGCTAGCAAAAGTCAACCCCAAAGGGACTCTGCCATTTCAGTTGTGTCTAAGACAATGTCTGTACTGCTGTGAGCAAGCACTGTCCCCAAAAGCACTGAGTTGATCCTTGTGTTAGGGAAACAGTATTACAGTGGTTTGATGATTTGCTGTAACTGAGTAACAAAAGGACAGGAAGATCTTGAGTAAGACGAAGTCTAAGATCCTCCAATTCAGTCTGCAGAAATAAGGGTATTTTTGAGGAAACTCAGACAAAGCAATGAAAATTCAGACACTTCTAATGTCCACTAGATTGACAGCAGTATTTTTAGGTTATGTATTGACTATCTGAGACAAGGCAGGCTCCGTTTTTGCCCCTGATGTTGGGAGGGTTGCAATATATATGTACCTAATCCCTCCTCAAAAACAACTGAAACCTTTATTCCAGAAAGAGCTGAGGTCATTTGGTAAAGGTGGTGATGATACTATACTTGGCTTTGCTAACCGTTATCCTAATGGAAATATCCAAACCAATGGATAATTCCATGTGTTACCCCATTGCAGGTGATAGGGCCACTGCACTGATGATATCAGACTGTGAGGGAAATAATAGCACAGCACAAGATGTAATGGAGAATTCAGCACACAGCTGATTTGAGGTACTATGCCATATTTCTGGAAAGATCAAAAATTCTTAAGTGATTCACAGCGAGCAAGTTGGAAAGGTAGGAAGGGACTTCTGGAGGTCATCTAACCCAGTCTTCTGCTCAGAGCAGGGCTAATTCAAAATTAGATCAGGTCAGTCAGGACCTTGTCCTGTTGAGGTTTGATAGTCTCCAGGAATGGAGATTCCTCAGCCTCCCTGGGCAGCCTGTCCCAGGGATCAGCAGTTTTCAGAGTGGTATCTGTACTATGCCCTTCCCTTCAGCATGGACACTGAAACACATGCTGCTTTTTCAATCAATAGATTTGCAGCATGGCGCATTTCACATTTTACTGTCATCTCACGTATGGAACAGTAGGCAACAACAATTTTCAAAAGTATTTTTTTGACGGGGAGGGGGGGAAGCATGTGTACATAACACACAGTAGTGACAATCACATACCTCTAGCTCTGACGAGGTTGTTCCCTTTGGAAGTGGTTGTTCACTTTGGTTGTTCACTTCTGGAATTGTCCTTAGAGGAAAGGGGGAGAAAAACTGTTGTATAAGCACTGGTTAGTTTCTGAAGGGAAATAACAGTAGTGAAACTTATTTAGTATAATGAAGAGATTGCAAAGGAAGGATATTGTTTATTTGAGCTTCTTGAAAGGTACAGACATCAAGGAAGAAGATAAATTCTTCAGAGGGGGACATGGGAGTGGAACTAATGGATTGGGAGAATTAATAAGATAATAAAATAATTAAGAAAGGAGAAATTTAACCTGAGGCTGTCAAATTTGACATAACTGATAGGAGATGGAATTTCCTAGGTTATACTTGAAGAATAATTAATTCAAGAAGTGTCAATTGGCCAATAAATCATTTAAGTTGGAATTGCAGAAGAGGTTTGTGGCTTCCAAAATTGTTTTTGTTTTTGTGTGTGGAAAGATCACTATGTAATATGACAAACGCTGTATAAATGTTGGCAACCAGCACTTTCTGAACAAAGATTGTTTCATCACTTTGAGCACAGACTTCTTGCAGATTACTGTACAGTAAGAGTTTTATCTATTTATATTTCAGTTGTTTTCTCGCTAATTTTAAAATGAGTTTTCTAATTGTTCTGTTTCTCTTCTTTAATTTGTATTTTATTTCCTCAACTTCTTAATTTTTCACAAGCTAAAATCATCAATAAAGCAAATACTTGGGTCAGAACTTTGAGGGAGTCTCTCTTATTTCTGGACATCTTTACTTCTTTCCCTTGTATTTAATCTTTCTTCTCTTTCCCTTCCCTGTTATATTTCTCTAAACCATAAAAAGTTAAATTACATGGGATATGTGGTGGCTCTTGTCCTCTGATTTCTTAGATGTTTTCTCTCTTCAGAAGAGTTGCAGTTGGTTTCATTTTGTTTCTGCTTTTACAGATAAAAAACCACCACAGAACATATCTGCAAGAATGATCACTGGATTTTTTGCAGCACAGATGATACTGTAAATACAGTGCTACATATATCAATTAGTCATTTTAGCTTCTTGTGTGCATAATTTTTCTGCAGTTTCTGTTATACTCCCAGACTTGTGACAGGGAATGGGTGAGTTTGCCAGTAAAGGGTATCAAATAACTTGTTTCATTAGGAGGAAAGATAATTTCCAGGTTGTTTTCATGTGATATTTTTACTTATGTCAATTTGTAGCAACTCAAAATGCCTGCTGGATTTTGTGGAGACTACTGTATTTACAGTAGTAACATTGGGGTTACCAGTGAGTACCCAACAAGCCCACTATGGAATGGGATTGACATTACCAGACGTCTTTTCTCCTGTCTAGGCTTGCAAGCAAGGGATGTACATTCACTGGTCTGAGCTAATATAGGAGGTTGTGTTTGTACATAGATAAGAAATTACCTTTATTTATGGGCAGAAGTCTTTCTTCTGTTTTGAACTGGCAGGCTAAGAGAAATGGTTACAGTTCTCCTTTAAGTAAATGTCAGACTGATGCCCATCTTGCCTTTATCAAAATTTAAAATAGTTACTATTGCAAGACAAGGCGATTTCTGTTCCAGTGGCTGGTTGGCCATCTTGGACATGGCTTCCGCAGTTTCTTTGAAATTTCCATTGAAAAATTTTGAGTTTATTATAACCAGCATCTTTAAAATATTAATTTTTACAATTGGCCCTATTATTGATAAGGTAGGGAGAGTGTTGGTTAAGTGTGTTGTAGCAAGTTTACTTTTTATTTCCTTACTGTATAGTATGATCTGTGCTCTTCTGTGGCATTCCCTTCTACTTGAAAAGCTTGACACTAAGTGGATATATATTTTTAAATATAGACAGGAAAGCTATTATTTTTTATTTAGCTTTTACTGTGTAATGGAATTTGTGACAAGGTTATTTGCTTCAATATAATTTTGTGTACTGATTAGTGTTCTTTGGAAAGGGCCTTGAGGCATGTTGCATGAAAGACTCTGTATAAGTAGGGAATGGAAGGGTAAACGACCTTCATTTAAATGCAGTCAAGTAATCATTATCAAAGTTTTAAGCAATTTGAACTGCCTAACAGGAGGTATGATGACAATAATTGCCAATGTCCTTAAAGGACAGCTGTACCCATTTGATCACTGCCACATGCTTAAAGTTCATAAAAGGAAAACCACTTTTCAAAATCTCTGAGCAGTATCTGAAGATATCTATTAAAAAAAAAAAGAAAAGAAAAGAAAAAAAACCCAACCAAACCAACCAAACCCAACAGAAGAACACATATTACAGAATTGATATTTTGGAGGTCTCTGCATGTAGCCCAACCAAATTTTATATAGCAGTGTAGGTGCCAGTATCAGAGTGCACAAGTGAATTATTTTTAGTTAAAATAAATTAAAAAAAAAAATCAAAAAGTGCATGAATGTTTAAATAACATGAAGTAGGCAGTTCATATCTAAAGAGGAAGGGTTTTGCCATGCACCTGGAAGGCATGCTGGGCTCTGCACGGCTCTTCTGAGCTTAAACTTTAGGTAACTGGGGACAAGGAAGTGAATTATTCTGAAGAACTGGGCAGAAATGTATTATTATTTATATTTACTCCCTTCCCTATGCAAAATCATCTTGAAATATATGAATATAGAGACATGCAGAAGCAGAAATGGACTTTGCCCATTCTCTGAGGTGGTGCATATAGAGGAGCTGGCCCCAGTTTGGAAGGAATAGTTTATTCCTTAGTGTGGCTCTGTGCCGAGTTAGTATTTCCTGTCTTTCTCTTAATGTTCTCATCACTGGTCTAGTCCCACCAGTTTTTCACAGGCTAAGAAGAGCTCTGTAGCCCTTCTGAGATGAGTATATGAAATACAAAAGGGCCTAGGGAATCTCGAAGCCCAGTCCCCTACTGTCACTATATATTATAATATAAAATGATAAAGCTGTGTCTTAACATGAGCTAATTATTTTTGTCCTTCAGGACTCTGGTTGGCTGTTCAATAATGTTACTGCCCTGGGAGTTACAAATCTTCTAATTTGCAGCATAAATTTATTTATGGCTGCTTTATACTTATTTGTTCTTGTGCCAATGTTGTCTTTTGACAACATTTGTCTTAAATAGTTCATCTTCAGTGTATATGCCTTGCTGATTATATTTTTACACAGGAATCATATTCAATCTTGGCAGGGTAGAGAAAACCAAACACACTTATTCTCTGAGAATGCACATCCTTAATTCCCAGTGTCACCCCTATAGCCCTTCCCTGTTCTTCCAGTTTAAATTAATCTTCCCTGAAGAAAATCAGAATTACAGTTCTGGTGAGGCTTTACTGTGTAATGACATTAATACTTTCTGGGAAAAAAAAAAAAAAAATGGCTGTTTATATTTTACAGCTGCATAGCCTGTTTCCATATTTGCATGACAATAATTGGTGAAAGTCAATCTTCCAATGGAAAAAAAAAAAGTTCAGGTTTTTTCCTTTCTCTTTTCTTTGTGATTAAGCTTCAACTTGCAGCGATTTTTTTCACTATTAACTCATTGTTCATACTACTACTTTCTGTTCATTACCTGTGTTTATGTGGAACGTTGTATTTTTCCTGTATGATATTTTGATTTTTGTTTCTACTGGTGGTGCCTCCTAACTTTGAGTAATTTGCAAGTTTTCACTATGTGTTCCTACTTCTGATATTATATTCCTATTCCGTAATACATTTAAGGGAGTTTTGCAAACTGATGTCTGAGGAGCTTCATTACCAAACTTCTTCCAGTTCAGTAGATGCCCTTTCAATACTGTCTGTCATTATAACCCTTTTAGTATTTCCTTAATGAGTTTACAGTCATTTTACTAATTCTTATCTTTCCAGCTGTTAATGCATAAGATAACCTATCATATATGTGTAAATGTGCAGTTAGATGATTTAGTAATTTCCTTAGCTTAAAATCAGCCATATTATCAAAGAAATTACCTTGGCATTAATTACCTTTGATAAACCCATTGTAAACGGCATCCCTTTTTTTCTGCAATATATTTATATGTATTTAAACTTTGAACTAATAGAAGGACTATTGTCTGGTTCAATCCTCCTCTGCCTCTTTAAATATTGGTGCCTCCCCCCCTACTCCCTCCAAGTCCAGATATAATCTTAGCATTTTAATGCATAATTTTTAGGACTGCTTCAGCACACTTCTTTTTTTTTTTTTTTTCTTTTTCTCCTATGTTTATTATTTTCACGACCAAAGTGTTTTATCCAACATATTCCTTTTTATGTGCTCACAGTCTATAACATCATCAGACATCCTTTTCCATCTATTTTTGTTTTTCCCAAAGAACATATACATTTCATATACATTTCAATACCTGTATTCCATCCCTGACCACTGTTTTAATGTATTTTGCTTTCCTGCAATAGCTCTTTCTACATCCTGCAGCACTGAGAACTTTTTCATTTTGTTTAAGAATGGAACACAAGGAGTCAAAGCAACAAACCTTAAAAGTATTTCTTACTGATTGGATCCAGTTCCCTAATTAATCTGTTCTTGAACCATGCCATCTAACTGATGATTATTTGCATCAAAATTAGTATTTTCTTCTAGAAATCCACCATATTTTCCTCCTCTGTTCTTTAAGCCTTTATTGTATCCCTGTTTTCTTTATTTCCCCCTTCCTTTTAATCAAATCCAGATGTGGAAAATACTTGCCTCTTCCAACAATCTTTCTTTCTTTTTTACTTTACAGCTAATATATGCATGGATGTACACTCATTTATGAAGGAAGAAGAGAGATCTCAATAGAAATTTAGGGAAATAATGAGTAGATGCCATTTATATTGCAAAAATAAAACCCAAAATTTGCTTTTCTGAAAAGGGCTCATCCTCTGGTTTTTTTTGCATTTTTTGGTGTCTGTTTTGGGCATAATGTTTTCCAAACTATAGAAGGTTCCAATGAAGACTTCTGGAAAACTTGGAATATGTCTCACTGTGTTTTAAATTGACCTACCATGTATCTCACACATGAAAAAATGAATGTCTAATAAACAGGAAGTTTGCATAGAAATTTCACTCATTAGTAAGTAATTTAATGTCAGGCTGGAGACTGGGACCTGGCCCACTTTGTTAGGATAGTAAGATATTTCTGGATAGAAATAACATTTGCTAGATAAGTTCCTATCTGTAGGTCTTGCTGGAAGTATTTGTCCCCCACAGCAAGAAATGTTTTCTTCTTAATTAATAAGAATGACTAAGGGTAATCATGGCAGGTGGGAAGGGATTGGGAATGAAAATTTGCGCCTGACCTGTTAAATTTCCCAGGCTTCAGCCTGCTTTGGAATTGATTGCTCCAAGTTACTGTGTAGAATGGGGAGGAGGAAGGAAAGTATTTCACTTTTTCTGAAGTGAATCATTGTCCCAGGCTCTATGTGACAACTGAGGTTATTTAGAACTAAGAATGTCTGTTCTGCATCTCTGATTAAAACATACTGTCCTACTTTTTTGTTCGTTCTATGTGCTCACAATTATTATCTACAAATGGTTCATACCAAAGTCATCTTCTTTGTACCTTACAGTCTTTACTATGAGAAACAGCTCTGCTGTTCTCGCTCCATCTTCAGGATGCCCTCTTCTCTGTCCTCTAAATGTATAAAACCAGCTTCTTCTAAATGAACAACTTTTGCATAGAGAGGGAGGGAAAAGGGGGATATTTTGGGGTAGAAAATGGTCAAAATTTTAGGATGTTTCTTTGAACCAAACAGATTTTACCAGACCCTCCAGAGATTTTCCCACCACTGTTAGCTGGTGAAACTGTATTAATGAGATTATTTTAGCATTAAAACACAACTGCATTTAATTCCACCTGGTTACATTTTTGTTAGAGTGACAGCTCTATATCAACTCTGCAGAGTTCTGAAATAAATTTAAGAAACAAATATTATAAAGCAAACATATAAAAATAAAAATGCAACTATGAGTCAAAATATTTTGTGGTTTAGGTTGAAGGAAGAAAGGGAAAGCTAATAAAAGAAGAACATATGTATATTTTTAGTCACAAAAGGATTTTATACATTTTTCTATGCCACAGTGCTACATTATGGCATAGAAAAGGTGAAGAAAATTATACTGCAGAGAATAATTTTTATAAGAACAATTTTTACGTGTAACTAATTTTAAAAAGGAGTTTTTGGATGCTTACAATGCTAGCACAGGTATTTTTAATAAGAAAATTTCAGAAAAGCACCAAATAACTACAGTGATGATGAAATTATTTGACTCCACTACGGGGTTTGTTTTTTTGTTGGTTTTTTTTTGAGTTTCTGTGTTTGGAGAGATTAATCATATATTAGGGAACTTTCTGTTGTGTTCCTTACTAGTTTTGCATCTTCTGATATACCTAGTAACACTGCAGATAGAGATCAGATAAATGCAATTAGATTTTTTTCACCTCTCTCTTTTATATTACATGTGGTTATGACACAACTATTATCTTTGCTTTACCGTATGCTACCTATGAGAATGACCTTGCTCAAAGTGAAAACTCCCCCTGACTTCAAGCTGAGTAACAGTCCTTGTTTTTCCATGGGAAGCTGGTGGTGATCTTGAGGCGAACTGTAGACCACAACAGGAATTGGAGTTGTTCATTATTTCCTTAATTTTTACTTGCCCTGGGAAAGTACTTGCTGTGAAATATTTGGATTGTCACACTTAGACTGATGGCATTAGGCATAATTTTGACTTTATAGATGGCACCAAAAATGTTGAACAGATAAATATGCTTCATTAAAATCATAGGTTACTTTGTTGAGACTGTGAGTGCATCTATGTTGTTCTTTTCCTTTCCTGGTGGTACAGCAGTGTGATAAGAGTGAAAAGAAATCTAATCCTAATGGCCATGTTGACAAAATCCTTTCATAGACTCAGTTGTAGTGTGAATAAAATAAGCAGTGCTTTAAATTGATGTAATTTTTCTCATTAGCGAGGTGAAAGTGAAATTAAGCATCATACTTTTCCTGTATAAATGGCTCTTAATGCTACAGTTATAAGCAAGATGTTATGAATCAGCAGACAAATAAATCTGTAGAGTTGGTATGCATGAAACAAGTTATCTTATTTAGCCACATGTTGAGACAAACTCTGTTTCTTCCTTGCATGTGATATTTTTGCTAAGCAGTAACTTAGTTTGAATAAACAAAGTAGTAAACTGCTATCTCTTGGAGTCAATTTTACAAAGACATTTAGTCAATGCTATTTGGAAAGAATAAGTTCAATGTATGCTGTCATACATTAATAACAACTAAGTTATTTTCTGGACCAAAAATATTGAAGTGTTAGTGGATGTTTCTTTCTCTGAAGTATATGTGAATGTTTTCCTTTAGACTATATCTGATCATTTTTGTGATAGGCTGGTTAGTGCATGGATGACTTTTATGTGTGAGTGGGTACATTTTATATTACTTAGAATAAACAAGGTTACATCTTAATAATGCTTTAATAGGAGCTTCATTGATTATGTGTCACTGCTGTTAGTTCATAAGAGTTTCTATTAAGCATTTACCTGGGTGCATTTTCTGTGATTATGGCAAGCTTTCAATGCTTGCACCTTATTCACTGGCTGTATTTAGCATCAGCTCCTTTTTTATTTTCATTCATCTGTAAGATTCTGTGTTACTTCTCCTGGAAGTTTACATTGGTGATGGGAATACTGCATTAAAAAATGAAGGAAGTTTGTGCCCTATTACAGATTATAGTAATACATATAAGTGCCTGTTTGTGAGATTATTTATTTTTTTTTTAGGCCTCCAGGGTCGTTTCAAAATATAGCATGCAGTGCAGCAGTTCTGTCAGGTACTGTAGGTAATGTGTTCACATAAGCCTCTCAAGTCATGAATCTTCAATGCACAGGAGTTGTTTTATATCCCAGACTTTCTAAACACTGTACTAACTATAGTTACTATCAATCTGTATCAATCTGATAGTTTGGGACCAGAATTATAGAACATAGAAGTACAGGGCTGTGTGAAAGATGAGATCTCAGTATTTGAAGTTTACTTCAATTGATCCATAAAGTTATTTTTAGAAGTTACATTCACATAACATCTACATAACCTGGTTTACTCTAATCTGATTTTTCCAAGCTTTTTAAGCAGTGCTGAAAATTACTTTAGGGAATAGATTTGCTTTCAAACTGAGTTTTCAGAATAAAGTTTGGGTCATTTTGTTCCTTACAAGATTGGCTGAATGCCACTAATAGTATGTTGTGACTTTTTAAATCTGACAGTTGGCTACAAAACACTTGAGTAACTTCCAGCTTTATTGTCAAGCCAAGGTATGGTTTCGGTAGAGATGCTATCTGGCATCCATAGAAGATGTTATCATCATTTAGGAGTAAGATGCACTTCATCATTTTTTGCAGGTTTATTCATTATGTTGTGCCATGCATTTGAATTAAGTTTGCAAAAAAAATTTTATTATAAAATGTAAAATTGCATTTTAGTAGCCTTTGAAGTTTGACATTAATATTAATAAATAAACAAAAAGCTTATGGAGTACATTTACTATCTCAGTATAGAAGGTGCTTTAAAATATGCTTTCAGATTAAAGTAATTAAATTTCAAAATTAGTCTCATTGATCTGTGAAAAGTCAGATTTGTAGTCGTAGATAATATCCTTTAGCAGACCAACTACTGTAGCTGGAAATGTTGAAGAAGCATTTACTTCTGAATCGTTAACACTTACTTAACTGTGGGCAGTTGATAGTCTTTTTTTCTCTGTTTATTTGAATCCTTTTGCCATTACAAATTACAAAAGTCAACATTGCTTAAAGTAATATACTTCTTTGGTTATTCTCTACAAAGATTAGTTATAGAGTAAGATGTTAGGATGCTGGATACCTACATTAATAGGTATGCACATCAAACCTGATTCTCTCCTGACATGTCCATTCATTTAAAGAGAATAGTGCTGAAAGACAAATAGACTAATAGTTGACTCTAACAGCAAACTACCACGTTCTATGCTGTTTCATCTTGTGAATTTGAGCTGTACCACCACCATCTTCAAAGCATTAAGCATTTGTGAACCAGTTTATTCAAGCTCATGAACATCAGAAGTCAAGAAGACTTTTAAAAGTATTCAGGCACCAAAAGATGCAGATTTAGATCCCTAGTGAGGTTTTGAAAATCACCAGTTTGTGTATTGATGTCACACGTCTGATCTTGAGACTTCAGCAGCTGTGAGCCAGTCCTTGGATGGAGGTTGCATGCATGTATCAAACCTGATGATTTATCAAATGGGATGTTTTGTTCTAAAGGGCAGCCAAACTCATAATGCCTGCAGATGGAGTTAAGGGAGAGAAGCAGGATGGTGGGGCTGGCCACCTCCCTGATTTGAGTTTGATTCTGCCCAACTTGTGGTGTTGGCGCAGCTAGGACCTGAAGGACCACAGGCTGAGACAGGGTGACCTCTGGGTGATGGGGTACAGTGTGTCTGACTGAAGAATAATGTGAAATAATTTGCAAGTCTGACTTGCTCTTCTTGCAGAATGGAAGTTGTTGTGATGCAGTTTCTGATGTGAAGTGAATTAATGGTAGAGATGAAGGCATTTGTAAGCAAATTGAGATATGGCTCTGGAAGCCCATCTCTGGCTACTGTGAGTAGCAGCAACAGCAAAGATCGTCACACCTCCCATACAACAGAAATATATTAAAATTTATAGCTTTTATTTGGAAAGTCACAGATCATGTGCCACACTGGATAAAGTGTGATTTTTTTTTTTTTTTTAAAAAAAAGGTTTAATGTTCAGAGTTAGTGTCATCCTAATTAGTTTCCACTGACAGAATAAATATTGTTCCATCTGTGCAGTATTACAATCCACAACTGAAGGTTTGAAACACTTGAGCAGTGGATGTCAAGTAGTCTGTAAAGGGACTGGAAAGCAACTAAATCTGGCTTATTCTGCATATATCACCATTCAGAAGGAGGTTATGGGAGCAATTCTCATCTGTACTGCCATCATCCTAAAATTATGCCAAAATTCTCTTCCCTTTTTTTTCAACAGAATTTACTTGATAATGATCATGAATACTAAAATGAAAGGATTTAATGCATATGACAACATAAAAATATTAAGCTTTTTTTTTTTTTTTTTTTACAAGTTTGCAAATGTGTTTTAAAGAGAAACATTTATGATATTGCTGAGAGTGGGCCAGATGAGCTAATATCCTTGTTTATTAGGTAATCCTGAGACCATTTGCAGAGCAACTTGTTAGGAATCTTCTTTCCTTTTCCATATAATGTAAAAGAAAATACACATTTATAAAAGGTAACTATTTATTTAAGCCTTATTCCTGAAAATTTATTTGTCTGTAATTAAATCAAATGAAATTTAAAAGCAAGTCAACACTGTATTTAGAGTTCGTTGTGGTTTTGTTTTGGAGGGGTCTGAGAAGCTAGTCAGGCAGATGAGATGGACACTCGGTGTTCTCTGTAAGAGTATAGTTAGTTTGTGGCTGCAGCTCTGTCTGACATCGAAAATATTTCTTGTAAGTAATAATCCTTAATGTGATGGAATTTTTCCAGTTCAACTTCTTGTCCTTCTTGTAGCTTGATTAAACAAATTAATTTTTACATAATTGGAAATCAGTGCTGCTCTTCATGGAGATGTTGCTTGGTATTTAAAAAATAGTCTTAAAAGAACATTAACGTCTCAACTATCTACAAAGAGGCAAATCCCAAGCAGCGTCCTTAGGAAATATAAATATATTCTATATAAATACGATTACCCAAATGCTTTCTTAGCTGAACCAGAACCATATCTGATGATATCTATGAAATTTATAGCTAATACTCCCAAGTATCCAAAAATATTAAGTATCCGCATATTATAATAATGACTTAAATTTTCCAGTATATGTCCCTTTAGATATCTTTTTTTTTTGATTGTCAGCAACATAAGAGTGTAGATGTAAATATTTTGTTAGTAATTGTTTAATGAGAAACTTTAATTTGCATAAAATTATTATATATTTAAAGGTCATGCATTCAGCCTTAGAAAGTTGACTGCCAACCTCCTTTTCAAAGGTATAGGAACCTGTGTAGAGTTGCTGGGTTGGTTTTTTTGTTTTGTTTTGTTCTTTGTTTTCTTATGTGTTAAAAGTTATCACACGTAAAAGAAAAAAGATGCACTTGCTCTTCTGTGTTTCTTAGCATCTTGAGAAATAGTATGTTTCACTTTGAATATATTGGTTTCACTCTCAGAAACAAATAAAACTGTTGTAGACATAAGGGAGGAAAAAGCAGCACTTACTGGGAATTTAACAATTCAGCCTTCTTTACTGGAAGCTTGTGTTATTCTTTTATATATTTTTTTCTATAGAGATTAAATTATATAGCAATTTTAAGGAACTAAAACTCATAAAAGAAATAGCCTTAGAGAAGTGTTATTCTACATCATGTTTAAATAATTAGACTTCTGTCTTACTGAAATATATGTTCTTTGGATTTAAAAAGAGATAAAAGCATGAATATTGGCATGATTAGGAAGTTACATTGTGTCATGGTGAGATTGATTGATGGGTAGTTGAATAGAAATGATCTAAAAGGCTTGTAGTGTGTATTTTACTTCTGCTTAGGCAAATGTTCTTGTGTTTACCTGAGTTATAGGAGAGTTATGCAGGTGAGAAGAGGCATCTTTCCTTTCTGTGTTCGGTTTGTGCATGTCACCTTTTTTGCTGTGAAATCAGTCATAAACAAAAGAATAAGCTCACACTAAAATAGAGAGAGCTTTAAGGTTAAATTCCATTATTTCACAAGTGGTTTAAAATTATATTTACACAGAAACAAACAAGTGAACAAAGGAAACCCATCAAAATTAAGTATGTGCTGAAAGGGCACACTGGCTTTAATGTTGGGTATCTGGTAAGGGCCCCTTATTTATTTAAGCTTTCTTTAAACCAGTTTGTGTAACCAGCTAGGCCAAAGAGATGCACATCTCTGAAAAAATTATCTAAGAAATAATTTAAAGGTTATAGTTAGAGAAATGCCTTTCTATTATTCTTAAACCATTTTATTGATTTTTATTTTTTTTCTCTGTCTCTCCTCCTTTCCCCCCCCCCCCCCCCCCCCCCCATTTATTATCTGTCCCCTAAAGGCCTCCTACACATTGAAGTCCACAGTGGAACTCACTAGTGGGGATGAAGCAGAGAAACCACTGCAGGATTCCCCATTTCAAAGCAGAACCAATATTCACCATTGACACATTCATTCATCTGTGCAGGGTCATTGGAAATCCTCTTTCTCTAGTTTTTCCTTCCCTTCAGGGAGCAATGCTTAAAAGAGCAGACCCCTGGTGTGAAGAGATAGAAGAATTCTCAGCGTGGCCAGTGGTGCCAGGAATCGAATTAAAGTTGTCCATTTGCAGATTACTGTATACGCAGCTCCCAGCATATTCAGCTGCTGACAGGTTTTTTTTGTTTGTTTTGTTGTTTTTGTTTTTTTTAAAATGCTATTGGTGGCACTTAGCTGTATTAAAAAAAAAAAGAAAGAAAAAAAAAAGAAGTAAAAAGTCATTACTCAAAAATAAGAAAAAATGCTGAATTTCAAAATATGTGTGGTTCCTGCTTCTCATTTTAGGTCTGGAAGTTGTTAAGGATCATGTGCCAAAGAGGTAAATAATTACAGAATTTACTTCTTTGGGTAATTTAACACTTGTCACTTATTCTGCTATTGTTGACATCTCTATTTTGGCATAGATCAGATTTTGACATTACTAAACCTGCAATTTTGTTTTCCTTCGCACACATTATCTCTTCCATGTGAAAGGCACTGGGTAGACTCAGGCTGCCATGAAATCTGAAATGCCTGCAGTCAAGATGAAGAATGCCTCTTTATTTCAGTTTCATTTCCTGTTAATAGAGATGAACTTGGTGAACACATTGGGGCATGTTTAGAAATTGTCAAATGGAGATTCTGTAAAAAGAATTCTGAGAATTTGAAGAAGTCTCTGTCAGTTTGGAGGATGAACAGATAAGCATAATTAACTATTTGGTCACCTGCCCAAATTCCTATCCCAGCAACACAATCATACTCCCCCCACACGTGGGTGGTGGAGGGGTTGGTGTGGTATATCCCTATCCTTGGTGATTGCTAGGAAGTTTAATTTTTGACACTAATTTCAAAGAAATTGCAGGCAAAGGGTATTTCTGGGAGTAACAGTGGCACAATCTGCTGCCAACATAAATCACGGTCTGTTCAACGAGCATTGGGAAAGGGAAGTGGGAGAAAGAGTTGGATGCTACGAATTACACTGCTACCTAATTATGCAGTTTTATTTGTATGACTAGCGAGATGTCCACACGCATGTTAGCAATACACAGGCCTAAATTATAGACACTAGAAACAACCTGAAGAAGGGAGCAGGGCAACTGTTCAATTTAAATTCTCTGTCGTCGCAACTTGTGGCTTTAGATAGAGCTGTCCCAGAAATGTAGATTAAATTTTCTTTTTCAACTAAATTACATAGATGATATCTTTATGCGGTGTGTATAAAAGTAAGCTCATTGTTCATCCTGTAACCAGCATTTCCATACTCAAGTACATGAGGTGTTACAAAGAGGTAACATGACAGTGAGATATTTTAATCCAGATGAATGACCTTACACAAGGGAAAGAATTCTTCCAAGAGGGGCAGCCCCGTAATGAGGGTGAGGTGTGTCCTAAAATGGCTCAGAGCTCATTCTAGCTTATCAACTACTGCTACAATTCCTAATTTGTGGGGCACTAGTGCTTCTTCTGAGCAGTCTATCATTTAAAGTGCTGTGAGAGACAGTTTAATCATTTTAAGAGTATGCTGTGTAACTGATCTTGGAAGTGGCCAGTACTTGCCAGAGGTTTAGTGAAAAAACATTTGTAGCATGACTGTTCTTCCTTTGAAAACAGTCAAAATATTAAAAAAAGCAGTCATGCTCAGCAGCAGTTTTCACTGATGCATTTAGGGCATTCCTCCTCTTTAGCAATCCAGACCTTTTTAAGAAATGTCATTTCTGGTTATCCTCAATACAAAATGGCCCATCAAAGCTACCTTGGTGCAACCTTACCTCTTAAATATCAGCCTGTGCCCTCTAACCATTTGTTATCAAGTAACTTTTAGTTCAGTCATGGCAAACTTTCTGTTTAATACATAGAATGAACAAGACATGGATACAGCCCAAGGCATTTTTCATTAAATCAAATGTAGGATATTTATTTCAAATGTTTTGGATGGATTCTTGAAAAGGTGGTGCAAGATCTTTGTATCATAACATGCCTAAATAATTGTATGCCTAATGAAAACAATGTGAAGTTTAAAAAAAAAAATCAAGTAACAAAAACTTTAAGTAAGGCCATGGACAAACTTAAAGCCTTCATTAGCCTTAGAAAGTACTCAGTGAAGGTTTGAGTATAGCAGTTCTGCCTCATTTTCCTGTCTTTCATGCACTAAAGTTTCTAAAGTCCTTACAAATGTGATTTCCTTGTTCTTACTGTCTACTTTACCCTTTCTCCTCAGATATATCTTCAGAACAGCTAACCCCATATACTGTTATAGTGGGTTAGGTATTCACTTGCCACTCAGTCAGTGGGCTGATACAGACTGAGATGGGATATCTCCACACAAATTTCACAAGGCTTTGGGGGTGAGCATGTTGAAGGGCTGTGAGTTGAATTCCTAAAGTGAGTGGCAATCACCTAACCTGGCCTTCAGTACATGAAGAAACCGGAAACATGCTTGATAGATGGTAGGAACAGGATGCTGCTTTGTTAACTTCAAAAACCTTTGCTGTCCTATTTTCTGACCACCCTTTAGCACTGCTGCTCTTGATTTGGTGCAGCTTTAACTTTGCAATAAAGGACAGTGCAGAAATATATATAAAGAACGGGGGAGGGGAAAGGGGAGAAGGAGATCATATATGTCAGATACAGGAGGAAAGATGCATCTAAAATATCTATGTCTGTTGGATGAGATCTGCTGGCTTGCTGCCAGTGAATAAACTGTTAACATTTATTGAATATAAAAAGCAATTAACTGAATGGGTTTTACTTTCTTATACATAAAATTATGTTGTTCTCTAGGCAGAAATAATCTTGCAGTACGCTGCAGCGCAGTGGGACGGTTGCTGAGAAAAGGGTCACTTAGAATTTCTCAAAAGGACATGTATTTGGGATTGATGTTGACATAGTTTGTATTGCGATAGTCCACAACATGTGTTTTCTGGTTGTGTGCTTTTTCTGTCTGCTACATTCCAGACTAGATACTATGCCATTGCTAGAGACAAACATCATCCCTTTTCTGGGAGGGCAAATAAATATATGTGTTTATATATGTAGTTATACATAGAGAGAGAGAGAGATTCTCTGAACCAGAGCTTTATACTGTATCTCTTTAAAAATCCATATAAAATACAAATACAGAATCAAAATTGGAATAGTGAGGAATATATTTCCTATCTCATGCTGCAGGGCATAAGCTAATCTGCTGCTGAGATCAGGCAGGCACCCCCCTTCAGCCCTGTGTTGTTTTTCATTACACAACTGGCTGTTTGCATCATGATTTTTATTAGAACTTGATTGTTTAATGACAAAGATAGAGTTATGCTAAAATAAATAGGAAGCTCTATCATAGAAAAGCAGAAAACAGACTCTATGAAAAATAAAGTAGGAGTCAAGGACTGCTAGATTCTGCTGTACTCACCCCAATCCCTCCAAAGCCCATAGATGTTTTCCTCACTCACACATGCATTTTCTTTATTAACCCACACCCCCCAGACAAACGCATAACTGTATTATATAGGACCTGGTGTTCTTCCTTTTGCCTCCTTCATTTTATAAGAATGCATTTCCATAAGCAATTTCAGTCAGGGAAGTTGTGTATTAGACTGCTCTACCTTTAAAGAAATCTCTACTAGGCAAGTCTGTGTGTTTAAACCAATCTGAAGTGTGGGGAATATTGTCTGCCATAATACAAAGGATCACAGTTCTGTTGGACAAATACTGTCATCTGCTACAACTCATCTATTATGTAGCCTTTGTAAAAGTGTCATAATAAAACAGTAACCTCGTCAGTCCACAGAGGTGGTATGTGTGCAATTGTTTGGACAAGTGGTTATTTCTGTTTGGAACAATTAAGTTTATTTTTGTTTTTTGGGGAGGGTCGGTTTTTTTTAAAAAAAAACAATGAACAAACAATGCAGAACAGCAAGTGAAACAATTTGATATGGTATTTCATCTAAGCTGCTTTCTACTCCACAGAAATTGCCATAAACAAGAGAACAGAGAAATCTCTGGTGTTCGGTACTCAAAGGCACCCTACAGATTGTTTATGGTACCTTTTGTTGAAGGGCAAACTATGATTGATGCTGGGTCCTGACTGGGAGAAGTTGGGCTGTAATACTGGAACTTCACTGATGGAGGAGAAAATAATGTCTATGCTGCTGTAGAAGGTGCAATAGATTTCACGTGCACTCCAGTTTCTGCTATTTATGCTGTCTTTTGGTGGAGCTGTGCCAAGACAAGCCTGTTCAGGGCTCACCTTAGGTTTCAATACGAGCAAACACTACCACTAGAGCTGTCTCCTCCTGCTTGGCTGTGCCCCTGTGGAGAGTCCTCACCCTCTGACACCTTGGAGTCAGTGGCTAATGGCAGAACCTTAACTTCAAAATAGGTCCTAAGGTTCTTCTTGCTCTCTCTCTTTTTTTTTTTTTTTTTTTTAAGGAAACTATTGCTCCTTCTCACCAATTCACTGTTTCTTGGTGCAAATTCTGACTTGAGTTTAACTTGCCCCTGTAGCTTCACCTCCTTCTTTGACTTCCTACACTTTTGCAGTTTTTTATGCTAGTCCATACTCTTGTATATATGACACTCCATCTTAGGGTGGCAGCCTGCAAGTAGTGTACAATTTGGTAGGTCCTGGTTCTTCCATGGAAACTCCTCTAAGGGTCTGATAAAGAAGGCTTTTGGGATCAGGCTAAGCAAGCCTAGAGACATCAGAAGGAAGAGTCTCAATTTCTATTGAAGTCAGGCATTGTTTGGGGTCAGCATCTTAGGTGAGCAGACTGGTGTTTTGTAGGATTGATAAAATACTGATGGATCTGAGACTGAAAAGTGTTGGGTTGTGGGTTTGTTTTTTTGTTTATTATTATTATTATTATTATTATTATTATTATTATTATTATTATTATTTGTTGTTGTTGTTGTTGTTGTTGTTGTTGTTGTTGTTGTTGTTGTTGTTGTTGTTGTTGTTTTGGGGAGTTTTTTCTCTGTGTGTGGTAGTGTTAGGATACAGAAAGAATACACTGAAGGTTCCTGTCTGGTTTAATTTTACATTAGAAATAAGAAAGGGTGGTAACCATAGTTTTATAATGATGCCTAAGATACCTCCTGTGGATGTTATATTTCTGTCCACCTCAGTTTTAAACTACTTACAATATCATCGTGTATGGCATTGAAGGACTTACTGATGAGCAATCGGTGCTTCAGGGCATCTGTGCTTAATAAAATCAACAGTACAAAATGCATATTATGTATCTTAGAGCATCAGGTTGTCACTCACAAAAGATGTGAAGTTTAATGCACTATTCAGTACAAGAGGAGGCAGTCCAAAGCAGCTGTGGAGTCGCTGTTATTTTACGTTTTCTACTGTTATGTTGTTTTACAGAGAGCAGAAGCTAAGTATGTGACTTAAAGGTGCAGAGTTTGGAATTGAATGATAGGGTAAGCAGCAGTACTAAAAGTGTCAGGTATGAGTACAAATTCAGTTCAGACTTAAGAAACTGGAAGATATTCTGAACTGAAAGCTACAAAACCTCATCTGGGAATGAGTGCTGGGTATGAGGTTAGGGTTTTGGTTTTTTCCTTTTTCCACTTTGTAGTGCAAAGAAGCACATACCGCAAAATCAAATGAAGCTGACATTAATTTGGTAGTCTCAGTTCTCATAGTCCTATTGATTCGGAAAGCTGCAAACGGATACAGAGGCTTAGAGGCTGCATTTAGGATTACTGAAGTTTGGGTGTTAGGGTATACGATAAATGTAATGAGAGCACTCATTCAGTAAAGGAACTCTTCTTAACATCTTAACATGGAATTCTGATATAAAAATCTCGGTTCAAGAGAATTAGTCTTCATCATTTTGTTGGTGGTTTCATTATTGATTACTCCTCTTTATGCACTTCTTTCCAAAGTCTTGGCCGCCAACACAACCTTCTCCGGCAGAATTTCCAGTAAGCAAAACAACATTTGCATCCCTGTGTACCTCTCCTAGTGGGAGAGGAAAAAGTGGTCTTGGTCATTTCTTATTGATAACTTTAAATATTATGTCAGGCCTAAATCAATCTGGTGAGAGAACGATGGCTATTCCTCAAGCTTGGCTCTGGATATTTAATTAGCTAGAGCTCATACATGCAATTTATTTTCTTTTTTGCCTCTTTCAGCATTTGCTAGGTGCTAGTATTGATATGACTAGTACAGTGAGGTGTGAATCTAGTTAAATTGAACTTTTTATTGATGAAAACTTATCTCTTGCTGATGTCTGTATTTTATGAATAATATATGTCACAACATTACATTTCCAGAACTGTGGTTGTCTTTACAATAGGAACTTGGTTTTTTTGGTGCTAAGTAGGTACTAGGAGTTGACGGTATGTGAAGTGTGTAGGTAAAAGAGCATTAGTTGTATGTGTGTGTGTGTAAATATATATGCATATATTTCATCCATAATATTATTTTGAAACCTAGAAATTGACTTTATTTTTTTCTGAAGCGTTTTCAGCTGTTACTGTGGAAGGAGAACTGACAAGTGTTTCTTCAAGTATCTCTTTTTATTGGCCATTTTTGTTCATTATCATTCAGCTGGTGACAGCAACATTTATTATTTGTATATTAATGACTGGAAATTCTTAAGTGATGGGAGAGTAGTCAAACAAAGCTAGGTGAAATTAACTTTATGCATGCCTTGTAGATGATGCCCAACTTGCAGTACTCTGTGCATTCTGAAATACTGTCTGATTAAGTACCATTTATGGAGCCAACCTTGTCTAACACAGTCTTTTAAGCAGTTTTAATATTTGCTCTGGAAATATTATTGAACCTCAAGTATTTTCAAATATATTTTCAGGGGGAAAAAAAGTCTATATTGCAGTAAATCTATCATCACAGCTACCAATTCCTCGAGCTTAATTATGACACTACTAAATGTGAAAATCTATTCAGCGCTAGGAACACTTTTCACATTACATTCACGCTAAAGATTGGCTGTTAAGAGCTCATTACTGGTAGTTTTCTAAAGAGCGGTTTATTAAACACTGTTACCTAATAAGCATCTTTGGTGGTGCAAATTGCTGAAAACAGTAATGAGTCTGATTAGACTTCATTTCAATTACGACAGCTTGTCTAGCAAAAAAAAAAAAAAAAATCTCTGCTTGATGCTTTGGAATCTGGCTACAAGGCATTAGATGGTTTGAAAGGAAAACACCTTTGTGTTTCCTTTCCACAGTTCAGTAATGAACAGAGAGCTGTCCAAGTAGCTGTCCAATTTAACACACTGGAAAACTAGATGGGCAGCATTGGAAGCACAATCCTGTTTGCTTAAAAATTCTACAAAGGCTTTTCAGTTAATATATCTAAATAGGGTCGTATTTAGGTTTCCTCTGCTTCCCTTGCATAAGAATATAAAGCCATAAGAAGAGAGAAAATTAAAATGATTTACTCCTACCTGCTTTGCAGAGGTTATACATTCCTCTGATTAGTGTAATGCACCTTTCAATTGTTTGTAAATCTTTTACAGATCTGTAAGATCTGTTAATCTTTTAGTTGCAATCACAAAACTCTCACAGCTTTCACAGTACCTCATAATTCAGCCTGGTTTCTTTTTTAAACTTCTAAAAGATTTTTCCAAAATAAAAATGAAGCTTAATAAATTTGTACTGCTGGTATCAAATACTTCAGAGAATGTTTGTTAGTTTATGAACTTAACTTTTGATGCTGAGTGTGTTTTACTTTATTAATGTTAAGCTTTCTTTTAAGTTATTCCTGTAAGTTACTTACACATTCTGGATGAAAAGAGAAGTGTTAACAGAAAAAAAGGATTTAAGCTGAAAATTGCTGAGTATTTATTAATAACCTAATGTTCCTGTTGATAGTGTATAGCATTTTTGATACTAAATTAATGTGGATCTGCTTTCATAATACTATTTAACACAAAATTAGCTAGAGAGTTTTATAACTAAAACCTTGTAATAAATTATGACTGGAGAAATGGCAAAAGAGGGACATACATGGGAGATGTGGTGCTGCTGAAAGTGGGATGTTAGGCAGGAGTCTCAGATTGTGTCTGAAATCAGACTTCTGTCCAGTCAATTTACAGCAAATTTTAGGAAGGTTCACATTCCATAAAGTTTGAAAGTTGCCTAATTAGGCATAGGAATTAAGACAAAACTGAGCTAGTGCAGCAAATATCAGAAGTCTCTGTCTAGATTTTAATGAAATTTTTTCTGTGATGAGTTTTTATTAAACATGTGACACAAAACCCAAATGTTGATGAACAAAATATCATTTGTGTAAGTAACTGCTGAATAATTGTTGCCTAAAAAGAAAATCATCAAGTAAAAAGTTAAGTGGGGCACATGTATCTCCTCCACAATAAACTGTAAACTTCAGTGGTTCTTGTGACTTCAAACCAAAGTGACATGAGAATCAAGCCCATGAACCTTGGAGTCTAGGCATCGCAGAAAATCCTTTCTGGGTCTCATTGTGACGTTACCTTTCTACCTTATATTTGAAATTCTTACAATTAGCTGTGATATATTGTATATTTATTGAGAAAAAGGACTTTTATCAGTGTGCATTCTCAAACATCAAGTAAAATAGTGCATTTTTTTTAACATCTTACAAGCACAAATGCTATTAGTCAGATATACAAATGTGTGCCTGTAGTGCGCTTTGAGATGCTAATCAGTGGAGCCTGACTTCTGTACCCTGAAGCAGATTTTAAAACTATTTCATCATTAGTTGACTACATATGCAATAACACTATGGACAAAATTACAGGAAAAATAACACAGTGTTGTTTAAGCTCTCAACAGTGCTCAGCTAGTTAGTGATATGATTATCACGTTTTAGATTTCTGTTGTCTCTTGAAGGCTGTCTACAGAAAATGCTGAATTTGTGTGACAATTGTAAAGAAATGTGACATTTTATTAGCTGGGCTCTATAATTTCTTTCTGTTTTTAAAGCCAGCACGTTATTTTCTTCTGCCCCTTGAAATGCCTGTGCATCCTTTCAGTGACATACTGTGTGTTTCAGGACATGGCTCAACTTTTCCTGTTGCAGGATGAACTTTACTCTTTTTGAGAAATGAGAATCAATATACAACATGAGGTTTTTTTGCTTCCCACTTTCTCAAGGAATGTTGCAAAAATATCAACATACACAGAGTTAATTTCTCAGTTAAGACATTCTCTCTCTGGTGCAAGTGTATGTGTAAAACATGTAAAGTATATGCTTATACATAGAGATTGATTTCTATATTTGTCTGCAGAAAATTCCCTCTTCCTCCTCTTCTCATCCCATGGACAATTTGTCAAGCTAACTAAACAAGCTATATTGTTCCTTTCAAATGCTCAGGAAACAATACAGTAAGTCCCAAACCAAGAGCATGCAAAAAATAGGCTATATTCCATTTTTCAGTAGATAATTCAGATACGTTTTACTGAACAAGCAAGAAAGAATCTTCGGAATTTGTGGAATACGGTAATTGAAAGGTTTAAGTGGGGAAAAGATTTAGTTCAGCTTAGTGTTTCTAGGATGTCAGTTCTTTGGTTATACTTCTGCTTTTAATCTTGTTTCTCTGCTTTGGGGAGAGCAGGAAGGAAAGGAAGGGTCAGCTGTTCCTGCAGCCAAGCCTGGGAAGGAGTTGTGCTGGAGCTCTGTTTTCCCTGAGCGTGTGATTAGTACAGTTCTGATGACTTAGCTAAGGTGTTCCCTACCTTGGGGAGGAAATCTCGGGTTCCCTGTGATAACATCATACCTTCTTACAACATCATCTCTCATGTTGTAATATAGATGTTGTTGGGGTTTTTTTAATTAAGAGACTAAGTAAGTATACTGGTTGATGGTACAGTCCATTTATATCGGATATTCTCTTTGGAAAGACAGCGTATGCCGGTGCTAGCTGCTCTGATGCTTATAGTAAAGAGAAATGTATATGATGGGGGAAAGGGAAAGAGTGGATGAGCTCTGCTAAGAGCTCCCTCCTCTTAATCCTGAGCCACGTCAGGAGCATTCTAAAGCAGTTTATCTTCATATGTCGACTCGTATATAAGAAACAACACTAAACCCACCAAAACTCATTTCATATGTAGCTTTTTCCACAGCCTTCAGATCAAAGTTATTTTCTTCAGGCTGGACTAAATTATACACAGGTCCCAGGAGTGAAGGACACTGAATTAATGCACTATGTCACCCAGTCCTGGCTATAGAATATTTTTATCGAAGTGTGAGATGCAACATATCTTTACTATTTCATTAAAAATTAATGTGCAGATTGCCAAAAAGCAAAATGCATATATAACATAAACAAATTTTGCAAAAGCTTTATGCACTGTGAAGTCGTCATAAGAAGTTTTTTTTTTTTCTTTAATATCAGCTTACTTCTATATACATTTAATCAGTATTTGTTCTCATTTAGCTAATTAGCAGAGGTACTCTAATCTCAGTAAAGCAACTGTACATACCTTTCCTATGATGATAGATTTTGGAATAAGTGCTTTAAAAGGAAAGAAGTATTCCTGGTTGCAGGTGGGAGTATTGCATTATTGTCCCATATAAATTTGCTTTTTCACTCTTGTTAGTTGAGTGTATCGGGTCAAACCTGACTAGGGTTATTTGAAACTTACTGAAATTGATCTTTGCCTTCATATTTGTAAGGCGAATAGGGCTGGTTAGATAAATCTCAGGAATTAACCTTCTCTTGCTATACATAAAGCTATGAAATACATGCATACTTTTTTTCTTAAAAGTATGATGACTTAAAAAATGTATACAAGTATAATGTAGTAAAATTTATACAGAGTGCTGCTGCTGTTAATTAGAGGAAAATATATCTTTAAATAACTCTTGCTATGTATCTTGGGTTTGTGTTTTAGAGCAAGATTATTTTCTAACATTTTGGAAAAACGATATAAAAAAATAATTCAGCATCACTTAAATCTATTTATTGTGCACCCACTTTACTCAAATAAAGTATGTCCTTTTATGGCAGTTTTAACCCCATTTATCCTCATGCACAAGTGCTCACCTGTTATTTACTCACATAAGAGAAGGTCGATACTGCAGAACAAGGGGAGTGCTCTGTTGTGACATAAAGCATACATATTCATTAGCTCTGCTCTCCCTATGGACACATGTGGTATGTCCTGATGATCTTCATGTGGCAAAAGGAAGTGAGCTTAAGAAGGAAATTATCTTAATGGATTTAAGATACATGAGAAAAAGGTTTTAAAAACGTTTTATTTACAGTGAGGAGCCAAGCAATAATTCTAAGTGTGAATGAAAAAAAATTCCTGTAAAAGGAACTAATTTACTGAATTATGATTAGCAAGATAAATGGAAAAAAATAACAGAATCCAATATTTGAAAATTACAATTTTCAGATTTTTTTTTTTTACTAGATGAGTTTGTCAGTATCTGATTGTTCCATGTGAGGCTCCCTAGTGCTGAAAATTCATTCCTTTTGCCTCTCACTTGCTAAAAAATAAGTTCAGGGTTCTGTGTTTCACCTGCTGCAGTTGATCACGTAAGAAGTGAGTGTGTATCATCTGCTCTGCTTTTAAGGATTTTTATTATGCACTTTCAAGGTAAACGTGCCTCAAACTCCACTTCTTGAAAAGGAATCAAGGAAAAGGCTTCTTTTGGTATTTTTTTTTTTTACTTAAAAAGAGAGTATGCATTTTACTACTTTTAAAAGCTTCTCTTAGGTTTATTTGAGATGTGAAGTGAGCATTTCAGTGGGAGCAGAAATATGCTCCAGATCTATACTATTTTGCATTTGCAAATATGCATAAATACTTGTGCCAAGTGGCTGAGCCCCATATTCATTTATGACTATATTTTATCATGTGAATATTTTAATTCTCAGAATCACTAGAGATACCCTGAAGTCGTTATATTGATTCTGATGTTTATATAGGCATAAATTGCACATTGTGGTATATTAAATCTTTTAAAAATGCATTATAGCTATAAGCATGTGTTCAGTGGACTACAAGAAGAGTGACTTTTTAAAAGAAGTTGTGCTTATTTTTGTCTACAGTTACTCTTCGTCTGAGCATTCTCTCTGAAATTACTATGGTCTTATTCATTTGGCATTGACAAAAATATGATAGCTTCTTTGATAGCATGGTACTGTTCAGAGCTATTTGACAGAAAGAGCTTCAAAATGTGAAGTCTGGATAGAGGAAGCATCGTAATGGGTTAAAAGAAAACTCATTGCAGTTATTGTCTTAGTGTGTTTTCTGGCTGGTTTAGAAAAGTGTTACGAGCAAATGAGTACAGTGAGGGCAAACTGATATAGTAAAATATTCTGAAGATAAACTACAACTGATCACAAATATGACCAATTCTCTGTATAGGAGGGTTCTGACACATGCATGCATGCATAGTTTTACTTTTGGTATGCAATGATAGTGCATCAATCTCATTACACTGCATGGATGGAGCCCTAAACCAAGAATGTTTTTGCGCCTAATGACCGCTGCGGTGGAGAAACCGATACCTCTGAGGTGGGCAGCATCCTGGGAGGTCCTGTGTGGTGCATGAGTTACAGCTACAGCCCCTTTCACCCACATCTGTGGGCTGCTGCTTGGCTGGCCTGTGGATCCAACCTGCTTCTGCTGGGAATATACAATAGTGCCATCTCTGCACCTAATTTCCCTTTGCTTGCTTGACTATTATTTCTCCTTATTTCTTTTTCTTAAGGCCTTTGAAGCTGATGGATCCGCTAAAGGCCATTTAGCCAGAAATGTCTTTGTGACTATCAAAGGCACTGCTTTATGTAAATGGCAGGGAGGGGGCTCGGAGGGACAGAACTCATTTGCTGTAAACATATTGCAATTTGCTGTTGTGAGGTGCGAAAGTGTGATTTAAAAGGAATAATCATTTGACAGTATTTAAATTAGATAATTGGGATGTATTAGTTTGAGACTGTGTCTGGAATTTCATTTTTATCTGGTCCAGGCTCTCCTAAAATATGTTGCATTTTTCTTATTGCTTTTATCTTTAAGTGCTGTTGACATATATGTGATCCTCAATATTACTTGTGATTTAAGTGTTTTGTTTTAAAGATTGAAATGTTTTCACTAGCCCTGTTAGATGGGAATCATATTGTAAACACCCTGCCAACAGCTTGCTCCTAGTGATGTGTGTGGCATACATAGGCTATATATAAGAAGAGGAAGAACAGACCCCTACCAAGGAAATACTGAGAGCACTTTCCAGGCCTGTTTTCAGGACTTTATGGCTGCCACTTACAGAAAAAAGCTTCCAAAGTTGGGCCTATGCAGCTGGGCAGCTCAGTTGGAGGCTCTTCTTCCCACTGAATCCTTTGACGTCAAAGGGTTCCTCATGGACTGGAGCAGAGGTCTTCACTGAGTAATCAGAAAATAAATGTGGGAATCATTTTCTCTCCTTTTTTTTTTTTTTTCCCCAGCAAAACATAATTAGCTCAATCCACTCTTCAAAATCCCTCCTGTTTCCAATTAAGAGAGATCAGTTGCACTATCTTCAAACAGATGAAATTATGCTTATTAATAAAAAATGGAGTGTAAAATAAATGGTTTATCGTGAAATAATTTTTATTATTATGGGACATATGACAGTATACTGTCTTACAAAATATTATCAGATTTAGTACAAACCCAAGGAGTTAGATATCCTACATCTTCAACAGCAGTTGTGGCATAACTCATTTATTCAGCTCTGTCTCATTTTTAAAAAGGATTTTAAAACGTGGATTTAGGGCCTGATCCTCAAGGTATTAACATCTTTGGCTTTCACTGAAGTGTGAGGTTTGAGGAGTCCTGGCACATTCTCAGTGAAGTCCTTTTTTAGGCAAAAGATGTTTTGGCAGAGCTGATCTCTGCATGTCCACAAGAAGCAATCCCTTGGCTAAAATTGTTATGGTCCACTGTGTAAATAGCTAATGTCTTGAATAATTGGAGACAGGTGAAAGTAACAGTTCAGTGGGCAGAAGCAGCTTTTGGAGTCATTGGCTAAATGTGTAAGCAATCTAAAGTGATGAAGTTCACATCTACTTGCAAGTCTGGAGAGAAGAGGATTGATGGTACTCAGAGCTGTGGGTTTGGAGTTGTTTCCTACCTTGCAACAGTGTGCTTCCACAAGTCTGTTGTGGACAGTTATCATCAGACTTTATAGCAGCACATTAAGCAGTTGCTGAGATCATATTTAACCATATGTCTAAAGTTAAGAACCTGCTTGAGCTAGTGATTACAAATGAACCTGCAGACCTGTGCTAGAAAGGACCTAAAGCACTGCAGGAATGAACAAGGCAGGAATAGAGAGACCTTAACAGGAGAAGAATTATCTTATTTTGCCTCAAGTATGTTGAAGGAATGGTTGAAGGCCCCTGATACTGACTGAAACTTTGGTAGTTGCTTGGAAAGACTGGTGTGCTGCCCTGTTTATAGTTCCTTATGCACAGTACCTCCACGTCATTTAGGTGTTGTTCCACAGTGTCTCTGTAAGTGCAACACAACCTCTGCTGGTATCTTCAGAAAATCAGAGTTGCATCTGATTTAATTTTAGCTTGATTATTTTATTAGAGATGTAAATAGATTAGAAGTTTACTAAAATCCCAGTGTCCTTTGTCTAAAGCAGATAGTTGCTAACCACAGTTAGTTGGAAGGTGATTGTCATTGGGCTTGTCTATAGGACACCGTAAATCCTTTGTTGTGTTTTCACCTAGTGTGGCCCTAGCTAATATTTCTGGACTTTTCCATGCCTGTTTTCAACAGAAACCCTTCTATTTAAACTGAGGAAAGGCTAGTTATTTATTTTTATCTTCTGTAACAGATGTAATCCTGTAAGGGGCTGAGCAGTTTGACCTGATACAGAGGGCACCAGCGGAGGAGGGTTCTTTGTATGCAGAAAGACACTCAAGCTCCCAGCAGGATCAGGCCCCGCTGGACATCCAGGATGTGTAGAATATTGCTTGTTCCTTTTTGCACTCAGATTACAACATTATTTTTTCCTAACTCTAGCATTCTTGTTTGGTTGTTTTTTTGTTTATTTTAATTCAGAAATCTGAATATGTAAGTTAATTTCTGCCATATGGAATTATTGTATGTGAAACTGATGAAGTATTATATATTAGATTTTACATTTTCAAACTAAGTGTACAAAATTAGAAGGGAAAAAAAATGGTCAAACACTTGGTTCAAATTGAATAATGAAATTGTTGACTATAATTACTTTACATGTAATTCAGATAGATCCAACTGAAAATTATGGAGGAGGAATGTATAGCAGGGCTGTCAGGACCAGGAAAAATAGATGCTGCTGAAAAAGCCTACACTGCCTCTCCTATATAATGTATTAAATTTATCTTAAAAGCAATTCTCTGATAAGTACATACCTGTACTTAAAGAACAGAATCCTTCCCTTTTGCCTTTTACAGCCCATACCAGCACAGTTTACACAGTTCAAAAATGTTGATCTCTCAGAGGGTTCCTAAGTTAGCAAAGATTTTTTTGAAAAATACATTCAGCCTTGTATTGCTTCTGGATTTTCTGTAAGTTATTAAGTAAATACACTGTCTGCAGGACCATGGTTTTTGTCAGAGTTTAAATTACAGTAAAAAAAATGCAGCCTCTAAATATGCCCTTATTTACCTGATTTTAAATGTTTATATCAGCATTTGGATTCCTAACAAAAGAGATGCAGAAAGATGTATCAGTTCAAGCAAAATACAGCTAATAAAATACAATTTAAAATATGGAGAGGACTGCCTGCAAATATTAAGCAATTGAAGTATGGGGGGAAAGTGAATAATTAAAAGAAACTGCAACTTTTTTTTTTCTTCCAAATCAGACATTTGACTTTTGTCAAACAATTATTGAACTGTTAGCAAACAAAGTCAAACCTATCAAATATTTGCTGCTTTCTCAATTAATATCAAATTGAGTAAATGGCTATTTGTGCACCCCAGTCCAGACCATTCCAGTGGACTCCATGTAAATACAGATTTCTTCACTGCATACTAATGCAAAAAATATGCTTATGGTTAACTATTAACCTATGCTTCCAAATAACACTAATGATTGCAATGTGCTGGAATAAATATGTTTCATGGGATGAGAACAGTCCTGTTCTCTTAAGCTTATCTAATCAAAGCCTAATCCTGCCTTTACAGCTTTTGTTAAATGCACTGGTATTTAATATGCATCAATAAATAAACTTTCAATTATTGTGCAGTGAGCATATCCAAAGATAGCATGACAATGTGAAACTACTGGTCTATCTAGCAATTATTCCAAATAAAGAACGCTGATTATGTGATTTCCCCCTCTCCTCTTATAATGGATAATTCAGATTTTCTGACATTATTTTACAGCCTCATAGTAGGGACAATAAATTAATCTAGACAAATAAAATTCAAAGAATTGAATTCTTACACCATCTAAATACATCTCCCCAATGTGACTAGAAATAGAATTATTTTATTTTAAAAGCACATAATCCATTCTAAATCAAAAAGACCAACTGATGAAATTTTTAAAGTATTTGTGAAAGGTATTTTGAAAAACTTGCTAAGTGGGTGGTGTATGATATAAGTCGTGCTCTGACCTAATGCATACTTTTATCTCTTTAAATTGAATAGTCTTCCTTTTACAAGCCATTAAAGACAATGTGCCAAAAGCATATTCATTAACTACAGTACAGGTAGTAGCCCAGCCAGATTCTCTGCTCCATCCGTGCCTGTTTTACCTTCTTTTTCAAAAGTTTCACTGCTGCTTTAATACATTATTTGAAAATGAGAGGAGAGTCTTTCTCATGGCATCCATTCATCAGTATCTGGTGAAGCATCAATCTGTTCAAGTTCTTCTACATCTCTGTAACAGAAACTTTTGGTGTTTTGGTAACCTTATAAGCCCAATATCACAGAACACAGATAGGTTTTGTTTGGTTGGTTTGCTTTTTTTTTTTTTAATAAGGGTAATGAACTTGTATGTCCGTTAGACAGTCCTACATTACAGGAACATTAATATTATTTGCTTTTAAAAAAGCTCGAAGTAAATCACATGATACTTGAAGAATTTTAGATACTGATTACTTGCAAATGGCTCTTGGTGATTTGCTCTTCAGATTTCCAGATGAATTTAACAAAGTAAGATTTCTGAAAAGCTTCTGGTAGTTTCTCATTAAAATTGCATTTTTTCATATGAGCACGATTTCTATAATTTCACCAAATTTCGTGATACATTACCCCCTCTGAAAGGCAGTGGCTGAAACATCAGAAACAATTAGCAAAAAAGATTATATTAATGCTAAATGAGAGAAATAAGTCTGCCAAAAACTCAGTCTCAAAGCTGCATTTGTCAAAAGCACTTCTCTGAATTAACTTCTATAGGATAACTGTATAATTGTTAACAGACATTTTGTCAAAGTGTTTGAAAAATGAGAGAGAAAGAGAACACTCAGGAGAAAAAAAAAAATCCACAAGTAATCAATGGAATGCTTATGTGGACTGAGATTTGCACTACTTTGTACTAATAAAATATAAGACTCAGATGTACTTTGCAGTTTTCAGTCTAAATTTAAATGATTTGCTGATTTGAAAATACCTGAATCCAAAAATAAAAATGAAGAATCTAAATGCAAATTAGTACAATTGCAATAAAATATAATTGCAAATGAATCTGTTGCTTTATTCATTTATTGTGTAATTACTGCAATCCTTCCCACCTTGTTTTCAGTGTTTCTTAATCATTAAGTCTGAAGCATGACAGCAGTGCCAGCCCTGGCATGATTCTCTTTGACTAAAACCTTGTAAATTAACACAATTAGCACAGCATCATCCTACTAATTAACTTCCAGTGTCTGGTGCAGTGGTTTTGCAAACAAGGAAGAGGGAGTCAGAAGGGAATAAACATGCCATTCTGTTACCAAACTGTGTGCTGCGTTAGGTTTAGCTCAGCGAGGCTAAGCTGGCCATGTCAGATGCCAGAGGGGTTGGGGAGAAAAACAGGAGGGGGTAGAAGCTGTCAAAATAGACTGCAGTAATTCAGAGGGGAGCTAGTGCCACAGATGCTTCATTTCGCCTCGGCCCCCTCCTTATCGGGGAATCTGTGCCAGAGGGCATAAGACAGTTTGCAAAAATCACTTTTGGTAATACAAGAAAGATTAAGGAGGTCTATTTGATACAGCTGTACAAAAATCAGCACTGTGTTTACTATGCACAGGTACAAGTTGAAGGGGGTCATCTTAACGCCTGTAAATTGCTTTTACTGTGTGCGGTGGATTACGAGGAAGAGGGATAATTCACATCACATTATTTACAAGGTTAATTGCTTTAAAATGACATTTGATTTTTTTCTTCTTTTTTTTTTTTATTTGATAGGGGATTTTTTGTATAGCAAGCTGGGGAAGCCACGGAACTTTTAGGGACTTGGCTTTTTTTCTTTCTTTCTTTTCTTTTTTTTTTTTCTTTTTTTTTTTTTAAACCCTGTTTCTTTGTACCCTGGAGGCTGTGAGGCAGGGGAGGAAGAGAGAGCAAGCAAGGAGACCGACAGACAAGTCATGCTTGTTTTTTTTTTCCAGAGCCTCAACAACAGAACTGAGAGGCAGAAAGGAGGCAGTTGTAATTCATACCGAGTTGTAGGCTTTGTGTGATGAAAGCGACGGAGCGCTGCCTGGGAGATTGCTTTGCTGCACTCCACGAAGCAGATTTGAAACTGTCGTCGACCACTTTAGATGAGAGTTGGATTATGGAATGACCTGCTATGTCTGTGTCATATTGTTCTGCGCAGGGTGCATTATACTGTGCTAACTAGGTGTTCAGTACCAAATAAGAGAGGTATCCTAGATGTGATCTGTCAGCTGTGTCTTGTATTTTTATATTGGTTAAAATATAAAACTGAAACAGTGATGAGAGAGGACAGAGCAGTTGGATGCCTTGTATGTTAACAATAAATCTGCACTCAGAGTATTTAAAATGTATTGAGTCTTATTTAATTACTTTGAGAAATCTGGTGTTACCTATATTTTTTTAAACCAACAAATAACCCCCTACTGATTTGACAAAAAATGTGGTTCTGTGTGTATGTATCCACAATAAACCAAGCAGTTTATACTGTTTCACAAGTATATGCTTTGCATTTTCTTTCCTTAAGGATTATGGTGTTAAGTACAGTGTTTCAGAGAGCTGAAGAAGTTCACAGACAGTGCATTTGAGAACTCATTTAAAACCATCTGAAAAGGCTGAGCTTGCTGTTAACTTTGTTTTTTGCTGCTGCCCTAGGCTTGAAGATGCAGTGGACGCCGGAGCATGCCCAGTGGCCAGAACAGCACTTTGATATCACTTCAACCACTCGATCCCCTGCCCACAAGGTGGAAGCTTACCGGGGGCACCTGCAGCGCACATACCAGTATGCCTGGGCCAATGACGACATCTCGGCTCTGACTGCCTCCAATCTTCTGAAAAAGTATGCAGAAAAATACTCTGGTATTTTGGAAGGCCCGGCTGAGCGGCCGATTCTCAGCAATTACTCTGAAGCTCCCTCGGGGCTGGTGAATGGCCGGAAGAATGAAAGCGAGCCCTGGCAGCCGTCGCTGAACTCGGAGAGCGTATATCCCATGAACTGCGTCCCAGACGTTATCACCGCCAGCAAAGCTGGGGTAAGTGCAGCCCTTCCTCCCTCAGATGTCTCAGCCAGCATCGGGAGCTCTCCTGGGGTGGCCAGTAACCTGGCTGAACCCAGTTACTCCAGCAGCACCTGCGGAAGTCACACCGTTCCAAGTCTTCATTCAGGGCTCCCATCTCAGGAATACGCCGCAGGATACAATGGCTCGTACTTGCATACCAGTTACAGTGGCCAGCCAGCACCTGCACTTCCATCCCCTCATCCATCCCCCTTACATAGCTCGGGACTTTTACAGCCCCCACCGCCACCGCCGCCACCAGCCCTCGTCCCTGGCTACAACGGGGCCTCTAACCTCCCCAGTTACAGCTACCCTTCCGCCAGCTATCCTCCTCAAACCGCTGTTGGCCCTGGGTACAGCCCTGGGGGTGCCCCACCACCCTCGGCATACCTGCCTTCAGGAATTCCTGCTCCAACCCCGCTGCCCCCAACCACTGTCCCCAGCTACTCCTACCAGGGCCACGGTCTGACACCTATCGCACCATCTGCCCTGACAAACAGTTCAGCCAGCTCTCTCAAAAGGAAAGCTTTCTACATGGCAGGGCAAGGAGAAATGGACTCCAGTTATGGAAATTACAGCTATGGCCAACAGAGATCTACACAGAGTCCCATGTATCGAATGCCCGATAACAGCATTTCAAATGCAAACAGGGGGAATGGTTTTGACAGAAGTGCTGAAACATCATCCTTAGCATTTAAGCCAACAAAGCAGCTAATGTCCTCTGAACAGCAAAGGAAATTCAGCAGCCAGTCCAGTAGGGCTCTAACACCCCCATCCTATAGTACTGCTAAAAACTCACTGGGATCAAGATCAAGTGACTCGTTTGGGAAGTATACCTCCCCAGTAATGAATGAGCATGGTGATGAGCACAGGCAGCTCCTCCCTCACCCAATGCAAGGCCCGGGACTTCGTGCAGCTACCTCATCCAACCACTCTGTGGACGAGCAACTGAAGAATACTGACACACACCTCATTGACCTTGTTACCAATGAGATTATCAACCAAGGACCTCCCGTGGACTGGAGCGACATTGCTGGCCTAGATCTAGTAAAGGCCGTCATTAAGGAGGAGGTTTTATGGCCAGTATTGAGGTCAGATGCATTCAATGGACTGACTGCTCTACCTCGGAGCATCCTTTTATTTGGACCTCGGGGAACAGGCAAAACATTAATGGGCAGATGTATAGCTAGTCAGCTGGGGGCCACGTTTTTCAAAATCACTGGCTCTGGCCTTGTTACAAAGTGGTTAGGGGAAGGAGAGAAAATTGTCCATGCCTCCTTCCTTGTGGCAAGGTGTCGACAACCCTCGGTGATTTTTGTTAGTGACATTGATATGCTCCTTTCTTCTCAAGTGGGCGAAGAACACAGCCCAGTGAGTCGGATGAGAACCGAGTTCCTTATGCAGCTGGACACTGTACTGACTTCTGCTGAGGACCAAATAGTAGTAATTTGTGCCACGAGTAAACCGGAAGAAATTGATGAATCTCTTCGAAGGTACTTCATGAAGCGACTTTTAATCCCACTTCCTGACAGCACAGCGAGGCATCAGATAATAGTACAACTGCTCTCACAGCACAATTACTGTCTCAATGACAAGGAGGTTGCACTGCTTGTCCAGCGCACAGAAGGCTTTTCTGGACTAGATGTGGCTCACTTGTGTCAGGAAGCTGTGGTGGGCCCACTCCACGCCATGCCAGCCACAGACCTTTCAGCCATTATGCCCAGCCAGTTGAGGCCAGTCACATATCAAGACTTTGAAAATGCTTTCTGCAAGATACAGCCTAGCATATCTCAAAAAGAGCTTGATACATATGTTGAATGGAACAAAATGTTTGGTTGCAGTCAGTGATACTACTTTAAAAAAAAAAAAAAAAGAGTTGGCACACACAGATCCTGCTACATAGGGTAGAGAACCCTTTTCAGTAGTGCTAAAATTGCAAAGGGTATTGGGAAGACTACAATTTACCTTGCCTCTAAGGAGTCAGGGTAGACTTGAAGGAAAAGTGCATCAAACAAGAGCTGCTGATCTGAAAAAGCCACACATGACAGAAAGCGCATGTTGATGCTCAGTTCTGTTCAAGCTAGACAATACTCACCAAGGAGCAAGGTGCAAGTGGGTTGATTTCAGAAGGACATGAACCCTGTGTGTTGATTCCATTCTGCTGTTCTTGAGATTTAGTTGCTGTCAAGTGCCTGAAGTGGTGCTTTATTTTTTGTTTGCCTCACAATTACATTGGTGGCATGTGCTAATATAAAGAGCTTTAACTTCAAACATTATTGGACTAAAGAGATGAACGGTTGTGTTGCGACAGAGAACCAGATTTTTGCTATTCTAAGAGCAACAGTATTCCTCAATCCTGTCTGTTCTGCGGTGTTAAACTAAGAACAGGTAAAACAGGGTAATGGTAATCTGGACCTTAATTTCTGCAGTTCATTTCTTTTAATGTTCTGTCTGCAAAAACTCAGGAAAGTGATTGTGATTTGTACAGTACCTCAAAGGAATGTGTTGAAAGCACTATGTACTGCTGAGAGTTATAGGCTAGGCTTCAATGTTACTTTATATTAAATATGTATGTTTACCTCAACAATTGGAAAATGGCAAGGAAAATTACTTTGAATGTATCCAGGAAAAAACTAAAATGTGATATGACTGAAGCTTTACAGTTTTTAAAAATAGAAACAGAAGGATTTCCCAGTGTTCAGAAATGGTTCTTTTTGCCAATTTGTTGGATCAGACCAGAGCAGAATGATTTTTCTTATTGATAAACTGTAAGTTTTCAGCATATTGCTTCTTGATAATTATGTGATACAGTCTTTAGAAGGTGCATAGATGAAAAAAGAGCCACTTAATCAGTTTATGTTAGCATCTGAAACAGTCAAACATGAGATTTGGTGGGACTCCGAGAGGCAAATTACCTTAAGCTGTGACTGCTGGCCTCTGTTGCTTGGCTCTAGTCATAGTTTTGAGGTTATTTTGGTGAAGCTGTAGGGAGTGGGATCAGTGTAGGTCGCTGACAGAGCTATGGGTTGCAGAGCTGTTTCTAGCAACGCAGTGGACTGTGACCAAACAAACAATACATATAACAAATCAAAACTGAACCCTCAAAATACATTTATTTCCCTTTCCAAACTGTAAACTTGAGTTTTTGTCATGTATGTATGTCTCCATTGTCCTTAATGCAATCTTCATTTAGCATCCATTAGAAATCTTTCAGGCTGGAATGTGCCCACCATTATTTCTACCTCAGTTTTGTTACATTTCTCTTGGAAAGCAAAGTAAGAAATAGGGCAAAAATCAACACAAAAGTCAGATTACATTAGGAATGCAAACCTGCTAAACAAGTTTCAGAGAGCTGCTGTTTTTTCCCCTGAAGTCAAGTTTTTCTCTATGGTAGTGCTCTTTACTCCCCTTTTTCCTCCCCCAAATATACCTACTCTGGTCTCTTCCTTCTGGAAAGACTCACTGGCATGTGTGGCATTTTGCTCAGTTCTCCTCTCCTGCACATCCCCTACCCCCCCCTTTCTTTTTATCCTTTTATGCTTTCTGGGCAACTCTTGGTGACAGCTGACTGATGTTGGGTAATGTCTCTGAGCAGTGCATGTTGCAGCTGCCCAAAGCCTCTGCCATCACATGAGCAAAACAGCCTTGCTTTTTTTGAATGTAGTTTTTTGTTTACTTTAAAGAGACAGTAACAAAACTGTTGAAAAGCACTGGCGTTTAATGTTTCTGTTAAGTAATGTACATTCAAAACCATTAAATAAATGCACTGAAAAGCCCCAAGAAGAGAGATACCAATCTGTTACTAGATCATGTTTGTCTTCTCAAAAAAATGTACAGAACTTGTTTGGTTGGTTAAATCAATTGAGGCATTTATCATTCAGAAGGCTATTGAGGGATTTTTTTTTTTTTTTATATTGCTGAAAATATATGACTCTTGATTTTTACTTTCCTATTATTTTTCTTTTAAGATATAGATATATATTTAGATAGAACATGCTAAAAACAGAGCAAATAAACCAAAATCTAATTTAAGATGGATTCCTGGCAAACATTTTGTCTATCTAAAACTTTGTTTTAAGCATAAAAATACCATTTTTAAAACAGTGCCTTTCATTAAGGATATAGAAAGTAAGACTTAAGTACATCACCTGCTTTTCTTCTTTTTTTTTTCTTTTTTTTTCTTTTTCCTTTCAACAGCAATTACAGTCTACAGTCCTTGTTATGACCCAGTCTTTCTGCTTCCCCAAACTTCCATAGGCTGCTTCTTCACCCTGGTCATTCCACCGTCCTCATATTTGGGAGATCCTGATGTCCCCATTAGCTGTAGGTTCACGTTGATCACACTGGCAAGTACTCTATTGCAGATTGCTGACCCAATTTCTGTCTCAAACGTTGCCTTTGATATCTGCTATTGAGCTGTACTCATTTAAAAGGCTCAGGCAAGTTTTGATAAACTTACTCTAGTTAACTGTTTCTGCTACCCATATTCCTAACAGATTTTTTTGCAGTTGGTAAAATAGTGGGTTTTTTCCACTCTTTACCCAGGAGCAAAACCAAAAGCAAACAAAAATGTAGATGGTCCCTTTGGCTTCCAGCTTTAAATCATTCTCTTTAAAAAGTCACTCTGGGAAATGGATTTTTCAAATGTTAACCAAAGTGAGAAGCAGGCAGAAACTGAGACAGTGTGAAAATGCAGGTTCTGCACACGCACGCACCCACGCATACTCATGCTTGTCCTCTCCAGAGCTCTCTTCAGCTTTGGGGCAGCAGAAGCAGCAAACTTCACCCCTATTGCAGCAGCTGTAAGAAGAGGAAAACAGAGTTAGAGTGTTACCCAAATCTTTCCTTACCAGCAGCTGTTCTTGGCATCACTCTGTGAGGGTGCATGTTGAATTTGGTGAGAGCTTGGCTATGTAGTGTTAACAGGAGGCACCTCAGCCCTTCTCTAAGTGGTTTCTAGCCACTCCTTTGATGGAATTTCCCCCATTTAGGGGGGGGAGGGGGGGGGGGGGGTCCTGAGCTGGCTGAACCCCCTGCTGTGTCCTGTCCTTATTGCTTTCTTCACTCCTCCCACATTCAGCTCCCATATTCTCCCTAGTGAGCAGGTTTTTTATGCTGCTGGTCCTTCACCCCTCTCAGCAGCTTTCTTGTCAAGGAGTGTCCAGGAAGGGCTGAAGCATGATCCTGAACCTGAGCGGGTCCCAAAGGTTAGGATTGTTTTTGAGAAGAGATACAAAATATTTTCTAATGGTTTCTTCAGGATTAAATATTTGCTGATCTTTGACATTTCCATAGTAGAAAGCTGTTTGCTGTCTTTTACAACTGGGCAAAGCTGGGGGCTGCTGCCACAGAAGTGCCCAAGTGGTTGGCTGGGGCTTCTTAGCTGGTGGTGCAACCCTGGATTTTAAGGAACCTGAAATGGTTAAAAAGCATCTGCTGTGTCAGTCTACCACTGCAAATGCTTTACATTGTATTTTTTATGTGTGGAACCCATTCTGCATCAGCTCATTTTCTTCCTTGTACCTTCACTGGCAATTCCTACGGCAACAAAAGTAAAATAAATTGGGGGAATATTTCTGCAAGCTGAAGGATCAATATCCATTCAAGGAGGAGTTCATAATGACCTTACGTGAGACAGAAATGGAAATACTCTATACTTCTGGCATGTTTCTCTCCAAAATACTTAGAACATTAGTGACAATATAGAAAAGTTTGCTGACTGAGCTGATCAATGGAATGTGAAGGCAGTTTACTTTAAGACTATTTACTTTCACAGGGATTATT